>PVJC01032594.1:0-19835 GCA_004026665.1 Murina feae
GTGCATTCACCGGCGCCATCGCTCCATTGGACCCAGTGTTTGGGTGGGCTTCCGCCATCTTGGCTGGGCTAATTTGCATACCATTGCTCTGATTGGCTGTTGGGCGTCCCGAAGAAATGGTCAATTTTACTATTTCGCTTTTATAGAGTAGATACTGCAACAAAAATAATACTTTACCGTGAAAAAATAAACCTTTATCCAAATGGAGTGCCATGGCAGGAGGGAAAGGAGAGGGAAAAGGCTCAGAGGGTGCTTTATCAAAGCAAGAAACTGATATGGGTGACATCTGTGTGCAGGGAAGGACTATAATTTGAAAATGAAAGGCTTATGCTTAGTGATATCTCACACTTCCAATGCCTGCTCAGAGGGATACCGTAGGATTAGAAGTTTATTAGCAACAAATCACAGACTGAATATACTAGTATAGCACTTCAAACTGTGCCTTTTTTCGTTTTCCTCCTTATCCCACCTATCTTTATTTAAATATCCTTTGTTTACCAAAAACATTTTTTTAATCCTCACCCAAAGATGTTTTTTATTGAATTTTTAGAGGGGGGGTAGGAAAAAAGAGAGAGACATCAATGTGAGAGACATCGATCAGTTGCCTCCGTCCCAGATGAACCCCGTCTGACCCAAACCTCCAAGCTAGGTATGTGTCCTGACTCAGAATGGAACTTTGGTATATGGGATGATGCTCCAACCAAGCCATACCAGCCAGGGCAAAAAAAATTTTTTTTTAATATATTTTATTGATTTTTTACAGAGAAGAAGAGAGAGGGATAGAGAATTAGAAACACTGATCAGCTGCCTCCTGCACACTCCCCAGTGGGGATGTGCCCACAACCAAGTGCCCTTGACCAGAATCGAACCTGGGACCCTTGAGTCCACAGGCTGACGCTTTATCCACTGTGCCAAACCAGCTAGGGCCAAAAAAATTTATTAATATGCCAATATGCCATTATAGATCCTTTCAGTATCTGTATTTTATAAAATAGCAATTTTAGAAAATGGAAGACATTTTTCTAAACCCCAAACACCCTAAAATTCAAGGCAGAGCACACCACTTCCCTAAATTGCTTTGCTAAGTCATAAGACCTTTTTGCAAGTCTGGAACATCTTGTCATACCATCTTGATATACTAGGATTTTGACAAAATGAGTAATGAGCCAAACTGGCTCCTACCAGCTAAAGATGAAACAATTTGAGCATAAAAATGAGTAATTTCAATAGCCAGAGATAAATCACCTTAGAACCCATGATGGAGAACCAATTCATTCAGAAAACTGGTAGGTAAAAGGAAAGAATCTGGCATTTATGTGCCTGACAAGAATTATTTCAGGGTAACCAAGTATTTGATGAGGGGAAGGTTTTAGTATAGAAATATTTGACCTCATTGATAAACAACAGAATTTAAAATTGCCATTTTGCAGCCCCTAATGAAATAAAGAAGCTAGACCAAGATGATCAAAGACTACAGTGATGGTTAATGTTATGTGTAAATTTAAATGGGCTAGAGGGATGCCCAGATAGCTGGTGAAACATTATTTCTGGGTATATCTGTAAGGATGTCTCAAAATCCAACACCCATTCATGATTTAAAAAACACACAAATCTTTTAGAGAGAGTGGAAGGGGATGGCAATGGGGGTATGTGAGAGAGAGACACGTGATAAGAATAGAGTTTGAGATGTGAGAGACACATCAATTGGTTGCCTCCTAGTGGGGATCAAACCTGCAACCTAAGCACATGCGCTTGATCAGGAACCAAGCCCGAGACCTCTGGACGCGTGGGCTGATGATCTAAAGTTCTTTATGTGACAGAGGAAGCACAAGAGCCACGTAAGTAGCTCCCAACAGATTTAAAAGCCAGCATCATCACAATTTATGAGTGATCCTTCTGGTAGAGAATAAACACAGCAATCAGTTTTTCTCGTGAAATCCATCTAAAAACTAGCCTAAAGCTTAGGACCAGGCAGATGGGCTGTAGTCTCACCGGCTCTGTGCTGAAATTAATTAGCTACTTTGAAAGATAAAGTACCTTAAAATGTCAATTCTGAGTGAATAAAAATTTGCATTACATTGTTGAAGTCTACATATTAAGGCATTTGTTTTCCACTATGGGTTCCTGAGGGTAGAGACTGTCTTATTCGTAATGTGAGCCGCCTCACTGGAGAGTCCGTGCTCAACAGTTACTGAAGTTTGCTGAATTTATTAGACTACTTGAAAGCTTGGGAAAATTACTAATTAAAGTGGTTTTTTACTTAAACAGTAAATTCTCTACTTTGAAGAGTAAGTCCAACTCCTGTTGGAATGGCTACTATCAAAAAGACAAGAAATAACAAAGTAAGATCCACTTATAAGTTAAATTTTACATTACAAAGACATAAATATTACTGTTTTGAGAAAAACAAAATTGTAGAGATTTCAGAAAGCACATTCCAAGAAAATACAAGATCCATGGTCATTAAAAAAAAGTGTATCATTTACCATTTCTTTACTTTCAGAAATAAAGTAGTAAACATAGTTGGTTTTAAAGTAATGACTTTATTAATAAATATACATCCATATGATGATGTAGATACAAATCATGAACACTACTCCATTCCCATACACACAATTGCACATGAGTAGCTCAAGTTCATGGACATAAAAACATACACAGTATCTATTCAGACTTTTTACAGCAGAGGACAGCGTGCTTATATCAGTTAATTGGTAATTATTTTCTCTGTAATTATCTGTGGAAAAAGGAAACTGTGAAGCTTAAAGAATCAAAGTGGTCTGATTACTATAAATCACACACTTGATTTACTATAGCATTTAATTTTCCAAAAATTAAATACATTATATGTGAAAGCACAGATTTATCTACTTGGGGTGATGAAGGAAAAGCAAAGATTTAGATACATCCTAGAGTTTAATAGGATATAAGTTAAGCTATAATGAAAACAGAAACTAAAAGCATCAAAATATTGTATGTCCAAGGAAAACATGTTTTCAACAACTGCTGTGAATTCTTCTATTTTACTATAAAGGAATCATAAAATGTTATGCATATAAAGACAATGACTGACAGAGTAGCAGTTATAGTCAACATCCCCTGAATTGTTCTTTTAAAGCTTCTTGAAATATAAAAGAGATGGTTGGGGTTTTTTTCTCTTTAACTCATACACTGATTTTCCTTACACTGGATGAATTACCTTTAACCTAAATAAATGATTTCAGATAATTTTTTTCCTTCTTAACTCAAACTCTATTCTTATTTCATGAAAATATACATGTAAATTCACACAAACATCAATTTGGAATGAATATTTTATTACTTTAACATGTTTCTTTTAAAAAGTAAATAAAAATAAAGAATTTTTTAGTCTAATTGAAACACTGATTTTAAAAATGTCCCCAAATATTAAAAATTAAGCAGATACTTTTCTTCCAACACAACATGCCAGTATTTTTTAATATCCAGTGCAAAACTCCAAAGACAGTATCAAAATCATCCCCTACTAAAGATTAACTATGCAAGGTTTTATTTGTCAAAAAATGAAAATTCCATCTGCATTAGCTCATTAGTTAATCTAAGAATAATAAATAAGGCATGTTAAAATGTTTTTTAAAGAAAAAAGTAAAGCAAACTTACTTGAACAGCAGATCATTTTCTGACCAACAGTTTTAATATAGAATAGTGAAACCTATTTTGTGAAGAGAATTACACAATATAAAATTAGCAATTTACCTTTAAAGGAACAAAGGAACAATCATACAGTGGGAGGAAAAGGCCAGTTTTCCCCAACTGATTATATGAAAGTATAGGCATTTTAACATGCTATTTCAGTGTTTATTATGACAAGGGAAAGTGTTACAAAAGATGCACAATGTAGTTTTTGGAGTATAGATAAGTAAAAATATTTTCTAGTTTAAGACTTCATGTTATCACTTAGATGTGTCTTTCTCTTCAGCATGGCATCAATAAACTGTTCACAAGGAGAAAAGGAAGTAGAATCAGGGGATGCTCACCAGCACACAGATCTAGTACTCCAAGTAACTGCTCACATGAACAGAATAGATGTTATCCATTCACAACTGTAGCCATTGGCCCCCTTTTTTCCTTGGGACACAGCTCCTCATACTAATAAACATTGTTATGCATATACTTCTTTTAGTTGATTTCACCATTTCATTAAAATGTATAAAAAAAATTCAGTATACAATAATACACCTGCTTTACCTTCTGGCACACAGCACAGCACCACTGAGGAGGTGGGCTGGAGGATGGGGCAAGGGGAGGGAATGAATGTTGGAAAGGGCAGAGAAAGGGAAGGTTATGTGTAACAAAACCTGGAATCAAAATAAACTAAAAGGGCAATGTCAAATAGACATATAAAAGCACATCATGCCACCAAATCCTTGACAGTGGTATATATTATTCTACAGTAGAATATTTAATTAAACAACCGTTTTCAGCAACTCAAAACAGGATTTCTAAGTAGCCAACTGCTGAACATCAATGAGAAATAGCTAAATGACAGATACATAATAAAAGTGGATAAATATATGAATTAAGATGTATGCATTTGTGTGTGTCAAAGGTGATACTGTTCTGAGTAAATGATTAAAATTTTATAGTTTAGGCTTCTGCAATTTAGCTGCCTGAATGTTTTAACTGATTATGTAACCATCCAACATGGTTCGCTATGGTTTCTGCAAAGCTAAAATTGTTGAGGTCACTGTCTTAGATGCCAGTGCACATACAGTCCCCACATACAATGCAACACCTCTTACTGTAAAGAGCAGCATAAACTCCAGCTCATTGTGTCAGGCATCACTGGAACACCTGAAGGCTTGCTGCTTTTTTCCTGATAAAAAAGGTACGAAACATGACAACCATTTGCAATCAGAGTTTGTATTAACTGAGAGCAAGCCCAAACAACACAATATGTGCCTTTTTAAACTTTTAATCACTTAAAAGTTTTTGGGTCCTGCAAATATACATTATAATCTCAAAGGCATTTTAAATCACAAATACATACATTGTAACTTTAAAGTTCAGTGGAATTTTTTTCAAATCCAAAGTTTATAATAGTTTATTCAGACCAAACTCAGGATAAATAAAATGTATATCAACAAAAAAATATTACTTTCAGAAAGGGGTCAAGAAGATTTCCTTCTGTCCCTACTATACCCAATACTTTTTTTTCTTTTCCATCTACCTTACTTCTAAAGCAAACACTGCTGGAAAAATTTTGGGTGTGGTCTCACTGGAGCCACAATTAGGTGTTTAATTAAACTAACCCACATATATTTTACATATTCCATGCACAGATGGATTCCTATATATTTAATATTTGTATTGTGACAGTCAGAAAACTGCATTTGTTTATAGCAGTTTTAGTCTACCATTCAGTTCGTGTCCTTTGGTAGATATAAACCTGAATCCACAGTAAGTGCTAATGCAACAGACAATTTCTCAGAAAAAAAACAACAAAACACTAAAAAAACCATTCTGAATAAATGAACAACAATAAATGTTTTAAGCATAATGCTTTACAACTAAGTCTATGAAAGGCAAAATGTAGTGAATACAGTTCCATGCAAACCTTAAGAATGTTTCTTTTTCTATTATATTACATATGCTATTCCCAGAATGCACTGTATTTCACCAAAAATGTAATATGCAATTTTTATTAAAAAGTTTGAATTGTTTGTAGTGTTTGGTATATATGCTCTTAGGCAATTAAAAAAGACACAACCTATCATTGCTGAAAGGCAAACATTAAATAATTCCTTTAGGAACAAATGGTTAAATCAGTTAATGCCATGTAGATCAATAAATAAGAAGTTGCCTAAACCTAGAACATTAAAAATAAAATTTTTAACATCTGAAGTCTAAGTAAATGCCAAAGCATACAAATATCTGTGTCCTGTCCCATGAAAATAAGTTACAAAAACTAACAGCCATACTTCAAATAATTGTGAATTATTAGTTTGCTTTGTTCCATCAGTTAAAAATACTGTAGATATTATCTTTCTTACATTGTAGGCTTACTTCACAAACTAATGGGTATAATGGATTCTGTTGTTTTAGTACATAAAGCATCTATTTAGAATGGCCCAAAAGCAGTAATGAAATATGAGACACAATCATAACTCTAAAGGAAAAGCAAAAATTATTTAGTTAGATGTTATACTTGAACCTATGTACAAACTCAATGCCACTGCTTGTGCCCTGGGTGCATCTGTCAGCATATGGCAGTTTCTGAGCAAAAGCAGGAAGAAAAAAAACAACAAAACCAAACAAAACAAAAAAAACAGGAAAACAAATGTGGAAAGCCCAGGTCATAAAATCATGTATGTCAAAATAAAACCAAGAAGCTTTGGGATTATTCACAATCTTCCTTCTAAACCTGGCCCTCCTTTCCTGCCTCATTCACTCATTGGGTGGCTTGACTTCACTGCTGGTTTCCTCAACCCCATGAACTGCTCTGCTATGCATCATTGGGTAAGGAAAAGCAGCAGTGCCACAGCCATAACCCAGATCGGCAAGACGGGAGAGAGCTTTAATGCTACCTGGAGGTCTCCCCGGGCTGACTTTGTATCCTGCAGCTTTGGTTGTGCCCAAAGGTCTGCCTGGACTTGTCTTAAATCCAGCCGCTTTGGTGGTTCCCAGGGGTCTGCCTGTGCTGGTCCGGTATCCTGCTGATTTGGTGGTTCCAGAAGGCCGGCCACGCTTACCAGATCGATTGAGATTTTTCTTTTTCTTTAGTTCATCTTTTATCTCTATACTTCTGCCACTTGTAGTCTGCAAGTGCGTGTCATTTAATGGGTCTTGCCTCTGACAAGCCATTGGTTTGTGGCTGACGGTGTGGCTATATTTGCTTTGCTGGGAGGAATATATGTCAAACTGATCAGCAGCTCTCATGGCATCTTCATTAAGGCAGGAAGGCTTGCCAGGCCCACAGAAAGCCGGGTTAGTGCTGGCAACAGGATGCATCATTTTCTACCAAAAATAAAAAAACAAGTATGCATAAATATATATATACAAATATATATCTGTATGACAGCATTCAGTGGGAAAATAGCCTGTCTTCCAACAACTATGCAGGAAACCTAAAATTAGGCTAACAGGCAGGACTCCAGACCACTTATAAACAAACACACATCAGCAGATTCAAAGATACTTGTTTTTCTCAATTCAATCACGGGTAGGAACAAATGCTACACAAACTCAACTATAATACTGATTTAGTAGCTTAATGTTCTCTTCTTAGGAACTGAAAAAGTGTATAGGTAGAAAATAAATCTGTATGTTCTATAGGAATATATTTTATATCCTACAGGAACATATTCCAGATACCCATATAATTTATATTCTCTTTTCTTCTACATCATTAAACCCCAAAAAGATAACAGTAAAGACAAGAACTCTTATTAACATGATTTTTTTTTTCTTCAGTTTGCCAAACATTCATAGAATATTTCCCTCTGGCCTTTTATGATACTTCTCACATGTATACTTCTGATCTGGCCACAGTTTCCAGATCACAATTTATTATTTATACACAATCCTCAGTGTATATTATTTACAAAAGGTTGAATGTGCCAAGCAATGAATACAACCTCTTGACCAAACATATTGACTCCCTTCAAATGACTCTATTCTAACAGGAGGCAGTGCCAATATAGAGAATAAACAAACGTTTCCATTAGCTAAAATGAGTGAACATTTATACCAACAATTAAGACTTACATACAATATGGGTAACAACCATAATAAAATGGTAGGGTTATCAAGACAAAAAGTTGAATGTATAACACTGCTTTCTCTCTTGATCATAATATGGCATGGGTCTTTTTCCCTTACAAGAGCCCTATGACTTATTAACAAACAGACCAGAGTCTCTGTTTTGTCTGCGAGGACATCCTGTGATGTTTTTCTCTTTGTAAAGGCTGTATTAAACCATCACCATAACAAGCCAGCCCTTATTGTTTAGACACACAGAAAATGAGAGTTCATATAAAGAAAGATAAATATATGGTTTCCAATTCAGATTTAGAAAAAGAGTCTCAAATGTATCTGAAGGCCTAGCTTCAAGTTGTTAGATTCTTTCCTATACCCTTAGTACATGCAATGTTGCACCAAAACCTCATAAAAATAGTTACTCCCAGAGGGTCTGAGAACAGATAATTAATGTAAGTCAAAACCACTGTAAATTTATTTCACTTTATAAAGGAAAAGGAAATAGGAATCAAGTCACAGAATTGAATTCTGTTCTATCACTAAATATTTGCTGAGACTCAACAGACACAAAGCTGCTGGCCAGTCGGCTTAAAGTCTTAACCATGAAGGAAAAACATCAACAATGAAAAGCTATTTGTTTAGGGCAGAAACCTTATAGACTTCAGAACATAAAACAAGACTGACCTAACTGAGCACAGATATTAAAAAGAGTAATTCTTCACTCATTCCCCAAGGATATAGTAAGAACTAGGTTATTAATTCTCACTAGCTCAAATTCTAATTTCAGATGATAAATAAGGAGAGATCATCAAGACATGTTCAAAATGTATTAATATTAGCTGAAGTTAACAGTTATTGAGCATTTTCTATGTGTCAGGTAATAAGCTTGACACTGTGAAGATTATTTGATTTAATTACCACATCTCTGAGGGACATACTATTCTTAATTCTGTTTTACAGAAACTGAGGCAGACTTTAGCAACACATTAGGAAATGGTAAAGCCATAGAAATTCAGATAACCTGCCTTCAGAACCAATATAATATTCTAGATAAATAAAAGCCTAAGCGACCGAACAACTGAACGGTCTATTAACTGGTCGACTGGTCGCTATGACACATACTGACCACCAGGGGGCATATACTCAATCCAGGAGCTGCCAAACCCGACTGCCCCCTCCAACTCCCCCCCCTGCCCCCCATGGTTAGTATGCTGCACAAGCCTCTCCCACCACGACAGAGCAGAGGTGGCAGCAGGCACGCAGTGCGGCCAGGATGAGTGGGAGCGGCATGGAGCCTGGCCTGGGCTCGGGCTCCTCCCTGGCTGCCTGCCACTTCACACACTACTATACCCCTCAGGGTATGTTGGACTGCCAGTTTCTGCCCAATACCCAGGGATCAGACCAAAATCAGCAGTTCAACATCCTCCAAGGGGTCCCAGATTTCGAGAGGGCACAGGCCACAGTGAGGGACCCCACCAGTGCCCGAATCTGTGCACCGAGCCTCTAGTACAGTACAAAACTATACCAGGGTTTCTCAATAGTAAGACTATTATTTGGGTCAGGTAATGCTTTGTTGTGAAGGGCTGTCCTGTACATTTTAAGATGCTTAATAGCATCCCTGGCTTCTACTTAGAGATGTTAATAGCTACACCCTCCTCCTTCCCTTCCCAATTTCTGACAACCAAAAATTTCCCCAGACAATGTCTGGGGGACAAAATCTACCCCCTACTATAAGAATCACTCAGCTACCCTGACCGGTTTGGCTCAGTGGATAGAGCGTTGGCCTCCGGACTGAAAGGTCCCAGGTTCGATTCTGGTCAAGGGCATGTACCTTGGTTGCGGGCACATCCCCAGTAGGGGGCGCGCAGGAGGCAGCTGATCGATGTTTCTAACTTTCTATCCCTCTCCCTTCCTCTCTGTAAAAATAATCAATAAAATGTATTTAAAAAAAAAAAAAAAAAAAAGAATCACTCAGCTATACTAAAATAACAATGCAGGACTTAATTTAATTTAAAATATTTCTACTTAAGTTTTTATTTACCCCTTTAGCCCCTACCTCTTCAAATATTCACAAAACCTTTCTGTTGATAACATCTATAAAATAGATTTGTTTTCCAAATTGGAGAAAAGCCAATGTTGGGATTTGTGAAGGTACCAACCACATTCCTCTCCCCATCAAGTTATAAACTAATTGAGAAATACACACAGGCATTAAATAGGAATCAAAACACTAGTTTATTTCCAATAAAGTTAGAGTGGAGACCAATTGCAAATACAAAGAGAAACATACTCAGACTTTTAAGCAGAAGATTGTAAGATAAAAAGTGACCCCTTTTACAAATTTTATGATTCAGAAATCACCTTTCTGGAAAGCTCAAGTAAAAAGAGGTAGAAAGGTCCAAATTCTCTTCCACAGGAGGGAAAGCACAGCCAGTAAAAGAAAACTTTTGCCCCACAATCTGTTTCATTGCCTTAAGTTACTGCCACTAAGTTACCAATACCTTCCCTCTGGACCTTACTTCCTTTAACTTCATTTTCTCTTAATATATAAGAACATCTGCCATCTATTAGCACTCAGGATATACAGAGTCTCAGCTTACATTATGTTAGGCTTTTACTTCATTTTGGAAATAAAAAATTCTTTTGAGAGAGGAAAAGGGAAAGGGAGCGAGAAACATCTATGTGAGCTCACAACAATCGGTTGCCTCCTGCACACTCCCTACCTGGGACAAGCTCGAAATCTGGGCATGTGCCCTGACTAGGAACCGGACGGGAGGACACCTAACCAACAGAGCCACACCGGCCAGGGCTGAAAATATTTAAGTCTATTTGAGCCAAACTGATGACATATGCTGGGAAGCAAGATCTGAACTGCTCCCACATTACCTTATGCTTTTAGAGGCAAGATGCTATTAGACATCCTTTACTCAGATAACAGCCAACATTGGGGGGGGAAAAAACATTAAAAAAGTAGTTCTTCAATTAAAAAAATTAAAAAGCACCTTTATTAAGGTGACCAGATTTAAAGCGGTACACCATTGATGGGGGGGGGGTGTCTTTTTTTTTTATTACTTAAAATATTACAAAGAATAATCAGGACTTTTTTAAAACGCCGCGGGACGCGGGACAAACTGTTAAAATCGGGACTGTCCCGCCAAAAGCGGGATGTCTCGTCACCTTAACCTTTATTCAACTCCTTTAATCTTTTCCAGGAATGTATGCATTTGGTCTATATAATGTTAATTCTAACAAAGCTCACATTTATTGAGGGCCAACTCCATGCAAAACACTATTCTCAGCACTAAAACACAAAAGACAGGAGTAAAGCTATTTATTCCAATGAAAAGACAATGACACACCGGCTTAACGAACATTTCTAAAGGGCAGTCTTTCTATATGGTTCGATATTTTCCTTCCCTGCTCCTTCCAAGAAATCACTACAGTATTCTGCTTACTCCATAACTGAGTAATAAGCTGGGAAAGAAATTTATTACAGTTACCCACATAAACAGTTAACTAAAATAGGAAACAGCTAAAACCAATCATTTTCTACTTTCAGATTCAACACGTTAAGATAGGAATCAGCACCATTAGATCTTTGTGTGCATAACTATATATATACACATATACACATACATATACACATATGTATATACACACATACATATGTATATACACACATAGATATGTATATGTGTGTGTGTATATATATATATTTGTATGCAGTATTTGTATATATAAGCATCAATCCTACACTTAATAGTCCTTCCCTACTGCCAATTCAGGGCTTGCCAGCTAACTGTTCTTTATGGAAAGATTCTTACCATACACTAATAATACAGAGTTCACAGAAAGTAGACAGAATACATTTCTTTTTTAAAAATATATTTTTACTGATTTCAGAGAGGAAGTGAGAGGGAAAGAGAGAGAGAGAAACATCAACGCTGAGAGAGAATCACTGATCAGCTGCCCCTGCACACCCCCTACTGGGGATGGAGCCCATAATCTGGGCATGTGCCCTTGACTGGAATCGCACATGGGATCCTTTAGTCCGCAGGCTGACACTCTATCCACTGAGCCAAACTGGCTAGGACCAAAATACATTTCTTAAGTCAAAATGAATTCTGTTTCTGGAGAGTTTGGACTTGAAAGTCAAGCGTTACGGAACAGACTGTGTGGACTACCGCAGGATGTTTTTAAAATGGCTCCCTGGCCTGGCCGGTTTGGCTCAGTGAAAAGAGCGTTGGCCCTTGGACTGTAGAGTCCCCGGTGTGATTACCTAGGTTGCAGGCTCTGCGCAATCAGGAGCGGTGCAGGAGGCTACAAATCGGTGTCTGCCTGCCTGTCTCTCTCTCCCCCTTCCTTCCACTCTCTGTAAAAGTCAATGGAGCCCTCACTGGTTTGGCTCAGTGGATAGAGCATCGGCCTGCGGACTGAAGGGTCCCAGGTTCGATTCTGGTCAAGGGCATGTACCTTGGTTGCGGGCACATCCCCAGTGGGAGGTGTGCAGGAGGCAGCTGATTGATGTTTCTCTCTCATCGATGTTTCTAACTCTCTAATCCCTCTCCCTTCCTCCCTGTAAAAAAAATCAATAAAATATATATATTTAAAAGTCAATGGAAAAATATCCTTGGTGAGGGTTAAAATATAATAAAAGTAAAAAGGTTCATTGACAATATTTAACTATGACTACATTATAACTTTTAAAGCATAAATTAGCCATCCTGAAGTTGTTTTACTGTGTGTTTAACCCCAAAAGTCTTTTGGTGAACTCTTCTAACATCCTATATAATCCTATCCTATATAATAAAAGCCTAATATGCAAATTGTCTCTCAATGGGAGTTCCACCGCTCCTATGACATGTGCTGACCACCGGGATGGCATAGAACATGGCGGGTGTCTGCAACAGCACTGACAGCGGTCAGCAGGCTGCAGTGGTGGTGCTGCCGGCCCTAATGGGCCCCGAGAGCAGGACCACAGCGGGACAGCGGAGCAGGTGAGCGGGTGGCACCAGGCCAAGGCAGGTGTGAGCAGGCCCCAGATGGCGACCAGCAGCAGCGGCAGGAGAGGGGGGCTGCTGCCCAGCTCCCAGGCACTGAGGGAACCTGGCCTATAACTCAGGCGGAAGGGGATTCGTGGAGGCCCAGGGACCCACCAGGTGCTGCTCAGGGCCCCGAGGTCAGCTAGGACCTGCCCTTCCATGCCAGACGCTTCTGCTTCCATCACTGGCCCGGCCTAGGGACCACACCCATGCACGGATTTCGTGCACTGGGGCCTCTAGTATAAAATAACTTCTTTCCCTTCTCTTGAATGTGGTCATTACTGCCAACATAAAGAATTACGTTTTCAGTCATTTTCAGAACATTCATGAAGCTTTCTCCACCCGGAGAATACCTTCCTTTCAGGAATCCCCAAGTTTCGCTCTCTTCCAAAGACCCAACATAATTATCGGAGATTTATTTCAGGTCATTTGGCTTCAAGCAATTATACAGACTCATATACGGTTTTATAATTCTACATGGAAATCAAATTGCGACTCACCCAACCTCAATCACCCAGGAAGTCTATTCAGCAAAGACCAAACCAATGCCAGGAGCTACGCACGCGGCCCACCAAAGGAAAGTTTTGACACCAGGACAGAACACGAATAACGGCCGCCTTTGTCTTCTTCCGACTCCTTGCGGCGCCCGCAGCGCAGTGTCCCGCCCGCCCGCAGCCAGAATCCGCGGTGGACGTGCGGCGTTCGGGAACGCAGCACCTGTTGTGCGCGAGCGCCATATTCATGTGCTGGCAGTAACAACTTTGCAGACCACACACGCCCACTGGGGAGGGCTGTGTGCCCTCCAGAATCAGAGCCCCGCGCCCACGGGCCGCGCACCCGGAGTTCTGCAAGCTGTGCAAGTCCACAGGCCACTCCATTCGGGCGTCCCTGTCGCAGCCAGCAAGCTTTCAAGACGGGGACGGGAGGGCTGCTGGTTATGACCTCTCGGAGGAAAGAAAGGATGACCCCTCCCGCCCGCCGCAGGAGGAAGGCTCCCCCAATAATGGCTCCAAGCCGAGGCTACGTCCAGGGCCCTCCTTTCGCTCCGGGCTAGGCCGGAGCCCCTCCCCGGGCGCGGGTCCCAGACCTCTCCTCTCCAGGCTGCTGGCCCCCGTTCTCTCCGCCCCCCTGGCTCCTCCACCGCCCCGACTCTACTCCCAGCCCAGCTGACTACTCCCCGCGCGTCCACCTACCTCAGCCGCTAGTAGCCCAGCCCCTCAGTGCACCCAGGGGCTGCCCATCGGCTGGGAACCTCACGCCGGCGACGCTCCCTTCCCAGCCCGCCGCCTCTGCACGGCACGCGGAGCCCAAGACAGAGGGGCAGGCAGCCGGAGCGGCGAGGTGGCGACTCCCGGCTCCAGCCGTGGCCACAGCTTAGGGTCCTGCCCCGGACGCGGGAGGACCAGGCCGATACAGCCCCGGACTGCGAGGGGGTGGGGGTGGAGCGCGCGAGAGCCCGCAAGGACTGCGCACGCGCATGCGCACGCTCACGCACACCGCGAGATCCAATCTCCCGCCGACGACCAGCACGCAAGCTCGGGGAAGGTAACGGGGCAGCCGGGATGCGCATGCGCATGCGCACCGTGGGGCTCGGCGCGGGGCCGGGGCGTAGACTCGCGCTTCTCTGGGTCCAGTGCAGACCGCTGGCTGCAGCTGGGCAGGAGGAACCCGCCGCAAAGGAAGTAACTTCCTTACGTGGGTTGATTTTCACCCAAATTCTGTGATGCTGGAACTATACTACTGACCTCATTTCTCAGGTTATAGGGTTAATGGAGTTAGGATTTTAACCCAGCAGTCATGTTCGAGGAACTGTGCTTTATAAGTGCTGTTGGCACAAAAATTAGTCTTACTGTGCTAGGTCTGCTACAAGCATATTAAAAGGACTCAGCCTCTATCCCTTCGTTGCTTATGGATAGGTAGAGTGAGACCTCCACCTCCAAACAAAATGGAAAAATTCAAGTAAAAAGTGGTGCTTGGACCCTCAGGTCTAGGAATATGCGATAATGAAATGCCCCATTTTGTGGAACACCCCATAATTTAAAGTTTTTCTATCCATGACCTCCTCAGAATCGCCATTCTTCATTCCACATCAGAAGAACGATGGGACAAGGAATTTGCTTACAAGCACACCCATCCTTTTAATGTAGTTGTGAGATTTCTGGTGTGACTAATCTCAGCTCCAATACCCATACAAATCACTTAGCAGAAGGGATTTGTTTCCCCAGTTCTTCCATCTAGGAATCCCAAGAGGTCAGAAAGGAAGGCTGCAGAGAGGAAGATACTTGATTAGGAAGTGCAGAGGCTAGAGGCGGGTGCCCGTCGTTTTTGCCTAAGCAATCAAGATTATTTGAGGGGTATGCAGGAGGCAGCCAACTGATGTTTGGATCTCACAATCGATGTTTCTCCCTTCTTCTCTAAAAATCGATTAAAACAAAGAAGCGGGCAAGCCCATTCATTTCCTGGCAGGCAGGGTTTCATAACTTGATTCTAAATATCATTTTAACTATTATCAAAATACTAGAAAACAAGACTGGTCATACTAGTATTGTTTATATAGAAAAGGAACATTATCAACACATGAAATAGCTAAAATGCGTACACATTTTAGAGCATATTAAGTATCCTTCCAAAACACTTTTTTAAATACGTCCTCTAAGCACAGTTGCTTTATTTTTGAAGTGGAATTTGAGAATGCTTTGTAATCTCCCATACCGTTATCATTCCAGATCCATAATTCTAAACTTTTACCTGAAGCGGCATTTGTACGTAAAACCACATAAGAAAC
Organism: Murina feae; assembly: GCA_004026665.1. NCBI lineage: Eukaryota > Metazoa > Chordata > Mammalia > Chiroptera > Vespertilionidae > Murina > Murina feae. Next base: position 15,565 of record PVJC01032594.1, read on the forward strand.
AGAAACTTTTGTATTAGCAAAGTCAAATGATTTGCAAGTCCAATGGAGTAGCCAGAGTGTAACAGAAGTCAGATATTCCTGCGTTTGAACACCTTTTTGCCATTTACCTCCTGTGGTACCTTGGGCAAATCGCTGTTCTTTGGAAAAGTTTTTCTATGTGTGAAACGAAGACAATGTCCTCCTTGTAGGACTGTGAAATAGGTGAAGACAGACGTGAATTTAAATCTTAGGTCTACCACTTACTGGCTGTATGACAGTGGACAAGTGACTAGTCAATTCAGCAGGTATTTACTGAATGCAAAGTACTAGGGATGCAGGACATGGTCCCTGATCTCAGTAAGTTTACGTTTGATGAGGTAAAGAACAACTCAGATAATCAGAATAATGTTAAATGCAATCATCTGATGTTTTCTGATGATTATCTTAGGTTGGTCTTAATGAGGTGCTGTAGTACATGCAATATAGGTACAATGTACAACTAGTTCTGGAGGTAGAGGTTTTTCAAGAGCATAGCCATTTATAATCACTTCATTTGCAACAAGAGCACACTTTTAAATGCCAAGCTATTTTATTTACCTCCCATTTCTTCTCAAAAGTGTACACCCTTGTAATACAATTTAGACACATATTTCATTCTTTCTCCAACAGCTTCAGCCTGGCCCAGGATAGGCCAGATCATACAGACAAGTCATCAATTAATAAAATGTTTGAGTAATAAAATAGTTAGGTGTATCTATGCAAAAGGTAGGCCATAAAAGGAATTTGTCTAGAGCTGAAAGCTGGCTGCCTCTAAAAGCTTGTCAAATGAGGTAACAAGTGTGCTTAAATACTTTCATTTGAATAGAAAAAAATTAATCGCACTTTCTAGATTTTAGTTTATCAGTAGCCACTGATTGTCCTTACTAGGTATACAACTTATAACAATATTGAAAGGTATAGCAATATTGAAAGACAGCATAAGAAAACTCACTCCCATTTACCCAGTGCAATGATAATAGTGCCAATATTTATTAATTGTTGTTTTTTAGAAAAAAAGAGGGAGAAAGAGAAACATCAATGTGAGAAATATTGATTGGTTGCCTCCCAAATGGGGGCTGAACTCAAAGCGTAGGCATGTGCCCTGACCAGGAATCAAACTAGTGACCTTTTGGTGCATGGGACAATGCCCAGCCAGCCACACCAGCCAGGGCCAACATTTATTAAATGCTTTTCATACACCAGGCACTGTATTTCTATGCTTTAAATGTAACGAGAGGTCCGGTGCACAGATTCGTGTACCAGTGGGATCCCTTAGACTGGCCTTCGGGGATCTGGCCAAAACCAATCTCTGGGTTGGGGTGCAGGTGAGGCATATTTGGGGCTGACAGTGCCCCAGCAGCAGCCTCAACCATGGCTGATTCTGCGAGGAATCGGGCTCCCTCCTCTACTGGTCAGAGAGCCTGTGCCTTGGTGGTCATCGTGCGTCATAGCTACCCGGTGAACAGTCCAAAGGTCTAACGATTGCTTAGGCTTTTACTAGTATATATAGAGAGATTATTTCATCTCCTCTTCACAACCCTGAGAAATAGGTATTATATCCCCATTTTATGTACGAAAAAACTGAGGCTTTTAACGCATTTAAGCAACTTGCCTAGGGCTGTCCAGGTATCTCCCATATACATGAATTTATTTTTAATTATGTATATGAACAGATATACCAATACTGTAACAAAATGCTATACACATTATATTTTGTAATATTCATGCTGCTTTCCAATGTTTTACTATATACATGCTCCACTTTGAAGACCACTGTTTTGTATCACAGCAAGTCAAATTCAACAAAGAAAGTGAAGATTACCAGTGGTTTTCAAACCTGAATGTGTATCACAGAAGCATTACCACCCCAGACATACCTATAACAGCACACCAGACCAATAAAAAGTTACAGAGGAACCTGTGCTCTTTGAAGTTCCCAGGCATTCACTCCTCTGTTCTTTCCACCAAGCTCTCCTTGGGCCCTGGGATGGCTTGGAGGATGAAGTGTAGTTCTGGGAACCTCAGCTCCCCGAAGGCTCCCTTAGGCCAAGTCATGGAGAGGAAATACTGCCTTCAAAGGTCTTTGCACTGGTGGACCCAAGCACCCAAGAGCCTCCTAGGAATCCAGAAATAGTGGCCAAGGGCACGTTAACATCCAAGGCAGCTAGACGTGAGGCAGCTAGAGTTAATAGGCTACTAAAAATCATCTACGAAGTGCCAAGTTCAAAGGATATGCTTTTTCTGTGGACAAAGAGGTATGCACATTTCGCATACCGAATCCTCACATGTTCTGTACAATAGGCAACACTGTAAAAAGGGACTAATATTCAAAACATGTGCTACCAGGTTTTTGCAAATACTAAAAATGACTAATTTTTTTAAATTCTGAAACTTTTATAAAAATGCTAGCAATGTCTGAGAGAGTAGCTCTGAGTCACAGATCTCCAAAAGGGTTCAAACTTTCTTTTTCATTTCATAGTTTTTCCCTCCGCAACAGAACAAGGTTAGTGCAAAGTGAAAGTTGTGGGGTTTTTTAAATTGACTTTAGAGAGAGAGAGAAACATCAATTTGTGGTTCCACTTATTGATGCATTCATTGGTTGAGTCTCGTATGTGCCCTGACCAGGGATCGAACCTGCAACTCTCGCGTATCAGGATGATACTCCAACCAACTGAGCTACCCTGCCAGGGCATGTTAAAATTTCTTTTTAAAAGGCTCAAGCTTCAAAATCATGAACCCTTATAAGCTGATGCCATATTTGGAGAAGAAAACAAGGTCAAGAAAAAGAATCAAAAATAAATTCTTACCAGTCATATGATTTGACAGTATGTACTTAACACACACACATACAACCAGCTAAGCCATAAGACACTAAAAAGGTGAGACCATTAATATTGTAGGAATTTTGCAAACACATTTGTTCATATTTTTCTTCACATTTCAACTTGGATTCCTGCCTGAGGAAAATTGTAAGTTGATATACAACTTACAATCTTATACCAAATATCTGCAATTGCTAACATGTCAGGGAATCTTCATCTAGTGAAGGAAATGTAGCCAGCATTAACCCCAGAGAGCGAGCCGAACAGAAGAATGTGTGTTTTATTAAGCAGTGTGTACAAAGATGTCTGACTCCGAGTTAAAGGCCCCGCTCAACTGAGACTTTATTAAGGTGTTCTGATGGTTACGACACCTAAATAGAACAAAAGACAGCCTCTCTACCCCTCCAGACTTATTCATTTATTATTTTTATTTCTCTTCATATTTACACACACATCTTTTTTAAAATGTTTTTCACACTCATCTTTTTTAAACATTAACTCCAGCTTTTTGTGCCAGAGGCAGAAGGTATAACAAAATGTCAATGGACTCCAATTCTTGTTTAAAATTATGTACCAAAATGTGAAGACCTCGTAGCTCCAGATTCAACTCTCTTAAGAGGAAGAATATTCTCATGCACCACAGTGGGCTAGCCACTCACAACTCTTGCCTGCTCTGAGAACTCAGCATCCGTCATCCTCTATAAAGCACCAAAGTGGAGCATTTTACTAAACCAAGTGTCGCTTTTTACCCTAGGCCTCACGTCAACCACCATCCCCCAGCTCCTACCTTAAACACTATGTTACCTGTCACTAACGGACTTTAGCTGATGGTTTCGTAAAAGAAAGCAAGGCAGCATAGGGAAGAGAGCTCACAAATAGCCAAATTACAAATCTGGAGGCGTGGCTTTCTAGCTTGTGATTCTTAAGATGCTAATATATCACTTAGAAGAGGACCCCACTGCTGGCTTCATGGAATTTATAAATTCCAGGTATTTAAGAGCTGATTCTATTCAAAGAAACAAACACCTCTTTACATGTAGGGCTGCCTGTCTCAAACAAAAGATCAAAGGAAGCCACAGGTACACTGTGAATACCAGCTGAACACCAATGTACAAGGCTAGTAAGATATGAAATGCATCAAATAATAATAAAGTATTTTCAATGAGCTGGAGAGAACTTGGCCATTATCATTTAACAAGGGGCCCGGTGCACAAAAATTTGTGCATTTGGCCGGGCAGAGGGGCCACAGAGACTTTTTAAAAATTCAGATATACTCACTCATATTAATTAACAAAATAAGCTGGTGAACAGAGTGGGCCCAGGGACATGGAACAGAGTGTGGAATCTCAGAGGGAAGGTGGGGGAGGGTGGGTGGGTGGGAGATAACCAACCAAGGACTTTGTGTGCTTACAGTATACGCTTGGCCCATGA
>PVJC01032595.1:0-19839 GCA_004026665.1 Murina feae
TGAAATTCAATATGCTCCCCCTCTTTTTATTTTCAGATATGTCAGTGCACAAAAGAGGCTCATGAAAAGCAACAGCTGCACTGATACCAGCAGGAGCTGCTGCAGCTATAGAAATGAGGCATGCACCTGCATGGAGTTGGGTGACTGGAGATTTGTCAGGGAAGGGAATATCATGGGACATCAGAACTCCAAAGCCAGAGGGATGGATGGCTCCAGGGTGGCAAATTGGATACCCCAGTGCTCACCTGTAGGTCATAGGATCACACCTGCCTTGAATTAGTCAAAAGGATTTCAGGATGAGGGTTAGTCATTTATGAATGGCATGATTAGCTGGCTGTAACAGTTCCTAATAAACAGATTGTCCCTATCAAAGACATCTATTCAGTGAGCCACAAACAAGTGGCATCTCTGTAGCCCTCATGCAGAAGGGGGCAGGATTGCTGAAGACTCCTGTTAAGGCTGTGCCCTCATGCAGCAGGGAATGAGCAGAGGAGTGACATGATCTGACATATGTTTTCATAGACTCACTCTGATAGGTGTGTTAGGAATACACGATAAGGGAAGTAAGAAATGATGTTGCTTGGAATATGGGGTATTGCTGAAAGAGGCGAGAAGCTGTTGGATTCTGGATATATTCTGAAGTTAGATTCAGAGTGTGAAAGAAAGAGGGTAAAGAGTGCCTCTAGGGTTTTGACTTGAGCAACTAGATGGTCTGAGTTGCCAGCCACTAGATGGAAAAAGCTTTATGGGAGAACAGATTTGGGTGTGTGTAGGGGGAAGAGTATCAATATCTCAGTATTGGTTATATCTATTAGTCATCCAAATGGAGAAGATGAGTAGGCATTTGAATCTATGAGTCTGTAGTTCAGAGAGGTTCTAGCTGGAGACAAAAATCTGGGCATTGTCAGGGGTAATTGAGATCCACTGGAACTGAATGAGCTGGGGGAATGTGGCATATAGAGAAGAGACTAAATGCTAAGCTCTGTGTCTTCCAGTATGAGGAGGTTAGGGATATCAGGAGGAGTACATGAAGAAGAACGAGATTCCACAGCTGTGAGGAAAGAAGAAAACTGGAAGAATGCGGTGGCCTGAAAATCAAGTGGGCAAAGGGTTTCAAGGTGAGGAAGGAAGCAGCCATGCCCAGTGGTATGTAGGATGAATACTGGGCATTGACAGTTGGGTTTAACCACATGGACTTTACTGGAGACTTTGATGAGCAATTTTAATGGAGTGATGGGGATCATCTGATTGGAGGGAGTATAACAGAGAATGAGAGGAGAGGATTTGGCAAAGTGGCACTGGACAATTCTTACAAGGAGCTTAATTATATGGGAGAGCAGAGAAATGGTGTGGAAAAATAGAGTGAGAAAAGGTGATTTTTTTAAGGTGGGAAAAATAACATGTCAATGAGTGATAATCTAGTAGAGGAAAATTTTGATGATGTAGGAGAGAGAGGAAAGGATTTTTGGAACCATGCACTTGAGAGGAATCCATGGTGCAAAGTGCAGAGGCTGGCCTTTTGTAGGAGCAAAGATGGCCCATCCATAGTAAGGGGAAAAGGCTGAGTTTATGGGAGCAGATGCTGGTGAGTGGGTAGAAGTGGAAGTGGGAGACTGAGTAGTTCCTTTCTGAGTGCTTTTGTTTTTTCAGTGAGATAGGGAGTAAGGTTAGCAGCTGTGAGTGAAGATGGGAGAGGAGGTGCTGAAGTCTGAGAAAAGATGATCTTCATGTTGGAGGGAATGAAGTGTGATGGCCAGGTAGCATGAGGACCCCGTTGAGGTCATGGAAATAAATTACATTAAGGCTAGTGGGTGTTGGTTGTGTGATTTTCTTCAGCCACATTCAGCTGTGGAGTGCAGTCCAGAGCAGATAGAGAGTTGGATTTCAGATGATGCCAATGGAGTTCTACAAAGTAGGAGAGGGACAACGTGAGGGCGTCTCTTCTTTTTCATTAAAAGGAACTGACTATGGACTTACTAAAGAATTTAATAAAATATTAATGGGCTATGACCTATAGTGTGAAAAATCCTTGATCTACATGGAATACTTATATTTTCCTTCTTAGTTTCTTAATGTAGAGATAGAGCCTCAGGAAAGATTTTTCTGAAAACCACCAGGCATTTGTTGAAAAGGTATCTAACATAGTTTTCAGTGCTGTGGGGGGAGACAGTGGACGGGTAAGACATAGTTCCTGCCTTCAGGGTGATGAGTTGGTGAGGATGTGAGTCAGGCAGGGGTTGGTAGACACCTGAGTTGCTCGTTCTCATTAAGCACCTGGGTCAGATTTTACTACTCAAAGCAGGTGCCCAAACAGCATTGATGTCCACCTCAATGTCAATCTGAGAACACCTGTTCCCCACATGTGGTCAAATCACCTGACCTTAAGACTGTCATCTCCTTTAATTCGAGCAGTAAATTCTATTAGTGCATTCTAAGTTAGTATCAATCTTTTAAGCAGCCTTGGCAAACTGCTGGCTCACATTAAACTTATGGTCAATGTCTATCAGACTTAAAAAAAAATCTTAGTTCTCATCAATTTTTATTATATAGCTAATTTTTAAGGGGGGGGGGTAGTGTGGGATAAAGTAAATGCCCTTCTATTGGAGATTGGGGACTATGTGTTTTGGAGCTAACGACACACAATTTTCAAGTGGGGATAAAGTTAAGGTGCTGATTTTCTCTAATTTCAATTCATCTTAGAACATATGGCCCTGCAGGAAACAGTTTTTGATGCAAAGCAAAAAATATTTCATATTTTTATTCTATTTTTGGTGTTTGGTTCAAAGGGGGACATGAGTTAGGACAAAGATGGTATAACCTACTCATCTTTCAATCATATTTTAATTCAATTTAAAAGGCATTTATTTCTTCCTGAGACATTCAGTGTTTATGGTCCCAGACTGGCATTTGCATTCTGTTTATGGTTTGGATGCTTTGTGCTAACATACTTGCCATGGAGTCAGTTGGGCTTGCCTTTCCAAGCAACAGTTAAACCAGCAGGAGACCACTTGTGTGCAATTTGTTAGAATGAAATTTGCATTTTGGGATTAGATTACTTAGTAGTGTCATTCTGTGTTGAGTCGACTTTGTGGGTGGTCTCCAATAAACCCTAGGCGTACAGCAAGTGTCAGCCCTGATTATCTCCAAGCAAGCTTGTAATGACTGCACAGCTTGGTATTTACAAGAAAATCCAGCTTCCTTAGCTTTTAATTCAGGGAATGCAGGGGCATGGATAAACTCCCATGGTGACAGAAGGTCCATTGTTGGACTATTCTTGAAGAGGTACAACTGAACTATCTGTCCTCTGGAGATCAGGACAAATGTCATTAGGGGCTCACCAATGAGGACATTTGTCTTTAACAATGTCTCAATATATAAGGGGTTAGTTGAGGAGGACAGATCAGTGGAATGAGCTGTGTGGTTGGCTGAAGCATGAATACATGTAGTTTACAATAAACACTGTTCCAAGACCCCATGGTGTTCTGGGGGTAGCAATTCTTTAGGGCAGTAGTTCTTAATCAAGGGATATTTGACCCTCCATTTGTCAATGTATGAAGATATTTTTGTTGCCACAACTAAGATGGTGCTACTATAAGGCCAGGAATGCTGCTACCAATCTTACAATGTACAAACGGCTCTCTCCTGCTTTTACACCCAAATTTCAGTAGTGCCAAGGTTGACAGCCTCTGCTCCAGGTACCACAATAGTGGGAATAAGGCATTCTTGTACTTCCTAATTTTCTCCTTTCCCTCAATATCTGATCCAATTTAATTCCTTCTGTGTTTCTGCCTGGAACCCTCATGGTACTAGAGTTAAAAGATTACAGAGTCACGTAGTGTAGAGAGTGTCCACTTTAGAACTGGAAGATCTGGGTTAAATCCCAGCCTAATGCCTTCAGCTTGGGTGACTTCAGGGGAAAAATCACTTAATTTTTCTGAGCCTTAATTCAAAAAAGTATGAAACAATGGGGACTGTAGTCCTTATCTTACTGGGTAAAAATGAGGATTACATTTATATAAATTTATTAGCACGTGGTTTGCTAGGTAGTAGATATTTCATAACATTTTTATCATTGCATATTCTTATCCTTGCTTGGAATTACTAAAGTTCAGTTTCCCTACCTTGAAACATCCAAGCAATTTCTTTTTATTGTGGAAAATTTACAAAATAGATAAGCTGGAAGAAAAAATTAAATCATTTGTATTCTTATGCCTTGGAAATAAACACTGCTAATGCTTTTGAATATGTATTTTCTACCTCTCAATATGAACCAACCAACTCTCTCTCTTTCTTTCTGTTGGTTCATACTGTATACTGTTTAGTGACGGGCTTTTTAGACTTAATGATGTATGAGAAACATCTCTCCATGTCAATAAGTATAGATCTACATAATCATTTTATAAAGCTGCCTACTATTTTATTGTATTGATGAACCATGACTTAGTCCATCAATCCCTTATATTTTTGGACAGTTAGATCATTAAGGTTACCCTTCAAAACCTAGAGAATGTCTTGTCTAGGTTTTATGGAGTTAATGGTTTGGAGTTCTATAAAGCCAATCCTTTCTGTGCCCCCTCACTACTAGATAGTTCATTCAGGAGGACAGCTATCTGCACAGGATACTGAACATCATATAGTGGTTCAGAGCTCAGGTGCAAATCCCAGATTTCCTGCTTGGGTACATAACCTCACCCACCTGAGCCTCAGTTTCCACATCTGTAAAATGGTGTCTGCATCATAGAGTTGTTCTGAGAACTATATGAGGTAGGATATGTCAGGCACATACTCTCAGGTCTGGTAGATACTAAGTAGTCAATACATTTTAACTTGTATCAGGCAGACATGAATAACTGACAAGCTGAGTGCTTCCTGGAAGTCTTTCTCCCATTACTCAGAAGTCCATGCTGCTCTGTAGAAATTATTATCTAACACTATCAAGTGTCTTTTTACCCAGGAGCAGCTGCAGTTGCAATGTAAAGATCTCTACTTGCTGTCATTGTGAGACTTTGGGTCTTAACTGCTGTATATCAGTTTCCTATTGCTGCTATAACAAATAAGCACAAATGTGGTGACTTAACACAATAGAAATTTACTATCTCAAAGTACTGGAGGTCAGAAGTCTAAAGTCAGTTTGTTGAGCTAAAATAAATTTATTGGCAGGGCTGTGTTCCTTCTGGAGGCTTGAGGCAAAACTGGTTTCTTTGCCTTTCCCAGCTTCTAGAAGCTGCCCACATTCCTTGGCTCATGGCCTCGCATCACTTTGACTTCTGCTTCTGTTGTCACATATCCTCTAACGCTGAACCTCCTGCCTCACTCTTATAAAGACACCTGTGATTACTTTGGTACACGAGATAATTTAGAATGATCTCTCCATTTCAGTGTCCATTACCTTGATCACATCTGCAAAGTCTCTTTTACCATGTAAGGTAGCATATTCACAGGTTCTGAGGGTCAGGAGGACATCTTTGGGAGGTTATTATTCAGCCCACCACATAACTGTGTACACTACTTTCACGACTCACTTATTTGAACTCTTAACATTTCTGGGAGCTCAGACCCTGGGACACCTGACAGGTATGCAGCACACCTGACAGGTATCTGAGTGCTGGGATTTTTGCCCTGGACCACGTTTAGCATCTGAGCAGTGCCTCTGTTGCAGGCAGAGGGTGGGCACAAGAGAACATTGCCAACACAGCGGTCAGTTATCTGGGTGCTGAGCTTGTCCCATTTCTCATCTTCTCCCCTTGTCTTACATGGTGTCGGGTTGCTTCAGAGTCTCTCCAGCTGGCTGTCACACAATTTTTCCTCCTAAGGCCTGTTAGCACTCCTGTCCCCTTGGCCACGTGGCCACTGGCCTGGAACAGTTTTTCTCCCTTCTATCTCTCTTCAAACTGCTGGCTTCAGAGCGCCCCATCCTCCTATTCATTAGGATGAATTTTCCAACTACCTTTCTCTAGGTAGCTTTATTCTCCAGAGTGTACTTGGGGGAGCCTGCTCACTGTCACGGGTTCACCCTGTCTCCCCCAGGAATCATGCTTCCTTTACCTTGTCCAGCCTGACGCCCCTCTGCCCAGCTCCAAATACTCTACATGTTCATGTGGTACCAGGAGCATCTCCACTGCCTTATTAGTCCACCCAAGGCTCAGGCAGGGGACTATGGCCTCATGCCATAGGAAAGCCACTGGAGGTGGACACTCTGAGGGCAGGTATATAAGTGTCCCCTAACGCAAAGTTGGAGTGGTTGACTGAAGAGATTCTCTGGGCCCACGGTTGGTGCAATCCTTCCTGTGGCATCTCCCTGCTCTTGGACAGCTTTCTGGGGTGGGACATTGGGTGAATGGGCCCCATTCAGGTTCCTTCCTGTAGTCTTTCTTCCCAGATCTAGCTCACCTGTACCCAGCACAAAGTCCAAATCTCTTCTTCTTTTCTTGTCGCCATGACCCTCAAGGCCCAATCAGGGAGATGGAATCACCCTTTAGATGAGAGCTCTTTAGATTAGTAACATACTGTTGGCTTTCCCAAGCAGGGCCTCGTCGGTTGCTTAGAAGCATCAGGCTCTGATTTTTAGTCAGCAAGAAAGCAAGTTGCATTTTGATATAAAACACAAGTTGACTATTCCTATCCTTGTATATAGATCCTATTTTCTCACCCTCAGGCAAACGAGAATGATGGCTTATCCTCTCTCTCACTTCCACACATTCTTAAATCTGTTTTTTATTTTAGTTTTTGAAAATTTGCTTGGCGTTATAGAACCATTAGCTGAACATAAAGAGAGAAAAAAATTCACCCATGATACCAATGTCATCCCTGACAAATTAAACTATTTTTATTTTTTCCATATTGCCTTCCAGTTTTTGTCCCCATGAACATATAATTTAAATGGTCATAATCATGGTGTAGCTATCATTTTGTGTTCTGCATTTTCCACTTAGCATTAATTATATCATAAGCATTTTTCCATGTTGCTGCACAGTCATTGTAATTATCATTTTTAATGCTTTATAAGAATTCATCAAGAGGGGAGTAGATTACTTAACCCCTATTCGGTTGTGGGGCCTTTTACATTCCTTCTTAGTCTGTTTCTCACTGGGGGTTGCCCTCAATATCATGTCCCTTGCTGTCTTCTGGGTGAAGGAGGAAGGGGAGGCAAGCAGTGAAGGAGGAGAAAGACAACCCCCAAGCAGAGGGAGTTAAAAGAAGCCTGCTTTACACGCATTCCAAGTTAACACTCCTAAAGGTGAGAGCTGAAAGGAAATATTGACCTTGACCTTTTTCTTCTTCTTTTAAAAAATATGATTTTATTGATTTTTTAGAAAGAGGAAGAGAGAGGGAGAGAGAGATAGAAACATGGATGAGAGAGAAACCTGGATCGGCTGCCTTCTATGTGCTCCCTACTGGGGACAGAGCCAGCAACCCAGGTATGTGCCCTGACTAGGAATTGAACTGGGGACCTCCTGGTCCATGGGATGATGCTTAATCAACTGAGCCACACTGGCTGGGTGGCCTTGACTTTCTTAAGTCCCTTCACTGGTGGCTATTTTGACAATTACTTTTTCATTTACATTTTGGAATGGCTTTCAATGCATAGAGGAAAGGTGGATGTAGGACACTGATTGAGGAAATAAATGTAACTTATCAGTTTTAACTTCCCTAGCTATGAAAATCAACTCCCAAATGCTATTCTAAATGCTAAAAATATAGGTTCAATTTTTGTTAATCAAATATTTATGCTGATTAGACCTAACATGATAACTTGAGAGGATTTCAAATATGATGGTGTTGCTTTAAAGCACCACAAACTCTAGGCCCAGGAGATGCTTTATGAAATAAGGGTCCCTTGAAAAAATATCTGGGAAACAATAATTTTGTATGCTTGATACCCTTCTTGGGCATTCAATATGCCCGTTAATATAGTCAGTGCTCTGAGAGGTCCTGCAGGAAGGAAGAGTGTTTAACCTTGTTTCCCAAGGCCACTCGTGCTTTTGTTATATGGTATTCCATTAGTCAGAGCTTATTCAGGGAAATACTAGTGTAAACAAGCCAGGTAATTCAGAGAGGCCTGGCTATAGCGTTCTAGTTTAAAAGTGTTGGGAGAGCTGAAAGAGTAAAAAAGATGTGACTCAGAGATTGGTAACTGTAGGAAATAGCTGCAACTCCAAAGTGTAGACATGGCATTCCCAAAACGTGGGACATACTTTCTTCTTTAATCCTGGGGGTAATCCTGGTCTAAGGTACTAAGACCAACAAGTGGGGTGAAGAGCATGGTGGGACACACAGAGCAGGGGGCGGGACTACTGAAGAGGTGCTGGGACACAAGAAGGGGGGTGAGCTGTGAGTGCTGGATCTGTGGAAGCATCTAGAGCTCGTTCCTGGCAGGGTGTGATAGGCAGGATGCTCATCCCCATGACCTCTGTTGTCTGATAGCATGCTGAATATGTCACATTCGTGGTGAAAGAAACTTTGCAGATGTAATTAGGGTTACTGATCAGCTGACCTTATGATGGGGAACTAATCTTGGGTTATCTGGCATGGACTTAATGTAATCTCTAGCGCTTAAAAGTAGAAGAGGAAGTCAGAATGGGAAGTCAGAAAAATTCAGAGCATGAGAGGATTCAATGTACATTTATTGGCTTTGAAGATGGAAGGGGCCAGAAGCCAAGGGATGTGAGCAGCCTCTAGAAGCTGAGAATGACAACCAGCTGACAGCCAGCAAGGAAACCTCAGGGATCTCAGTTCTACAACTTTATGAAACTTAACTGTGCCAACAAGCTAAGTGAGCCTGGAAGTAGAATCTCTTGCCATAGAAGAGCCCAGGCTGACCAACACTCTCATCTTGGCCTTGTGAGACTGTAAGCAGAGAACTTGGCTGAGCTCACTGAGCTTCTGACTTACAGAACTGTGAGATAACAAGTGAGTGTTGTTTTAAACCAGTAAATTTGTGGTAAATTGTTTTGGAAGCAATAGCAAGTTAATACACAAGTTGTAACCTGCCATTCTCTCACATTTGCAGAAAATAACTGGAAGCCCATTGAGAAGCAATTACTCCACAATTCAGCACAGAGGGGTAGGAGTTAAGGCTAAAAGCACATGGGCAGTCTCCGGCACAGCACCTACTAACATTGGGTGGGACGAATATTAGGAATACCATTTTAAGGAATTCTGATGATGATACTGTAGAGTTGGATTTTTGAAATGGGTGCTTTGGGATCCCCTGTAAGATAAAGAAAGATGATATATTTATGCCATTTTTATGAGGCTGCCAAAGAGGCATAGTAGTGTGTTCTGGAGACAACCACATAGGCTGGAGGTCAAGTCCTGACTCTGCCCTTACTCCTTTGGTGACTTTGAGTGGCTCACCTTCCCAGGGCTTCTGCTTGTGTGGAGTGAAGGATGCTGACTAAGGCACCTGTGAGGTCATTTCACATTCTAAAGTTCTCCTACTTGGAGAATAATTTTACTCTTTTAAATGACTGCAGATTCTATTGAAATGATTGTAGACATATTTATGATTGATTTGATGCTGAATTTTTGATTAGCAACAGAACTCCCAATCATGGGATTATTGCTTAGAGAAATCAGAACTTAGTTTGCAGTTACCTGCTCACTAATATGGGAAAAATGAATATATTCAATAATGATAATATTTGGCTCCAAGTAGATTGAGGAGCCTGCGATGTGGATGTAAGATTGATTTTTATTGCTAGAACAACTGGTAGCCATGCTGTATTACCTGTGCTCTGGTTGTTAGGGGGGAAATGAGAGCAATGAGTATATATCCCTTGGCTTCAAGGAGTTTACAATCTTTGAGGAGACAGGTAGACAAAAGGAAATAATTGGCTGAGGAAAGGAATGCATAGAGCCATGTCTTAAATTATATCACAGGTTTATGTTAACTTTTTTATTATACCAAGCTTTTAATAAAGAGGCCTTTCCTTTTATCTTTCTAGAACACACCTCTGAGCAGCAGTGGTCAGAGCTGGGTTTTGCTGGCCTTTGCTTTCTTTCTTGGCTGTCATTGGGAACTGCTCCGTGAAGCAACAAGTGTCTTTCATGACAGTTTCCCGTGGGGTGTGACACATAGCTTTCCACCCACCTTGAGGCATTTGAAAGTAAAACAAAGTAACCTTCCATTAATGGAAAGCTAGAATTTTCTATCTGCTTATACTTCTGACAGGTTGCTTGATGCTGTCACTGACTGTGTATACCTTTTCAAAATGCATTTTTAGTTTGTTACTCCTGGATATATTAATTCCTAATGTGCCTTTTGATTGCAGTGATGCCATGCTCTTTTTACAGCCCTATACTGGGGGTATGACCCACAGTGTAGAAGCGGCAGCTCTGCCTTCTAAGAACCTGCATCTCTGCTGAAATTTCCATTAAATTTTTTTTTATTGTTGAAAGTATTTCATATATCTCCCCTCCCCGCATTGAGCTCCTCTGGCTGGCTCCCACCCCCTGCCCCAGGCCTTCACCACCTGTGAAATTTTCATTTTGTACCTGGATGTTCAGAGGTCACAGAAATATAGCCTCTGAGCTTTAAGCCCCTTTGATGTTAGAAGCACCTTTATGTGTTGCATGTTCAATGTTTCTCTTTGTTTCCTGGGACACTGGTTTCAGAAACTTTCAAAATGGGGCATGGAACAAATTTTGCCTTTTCTGTCATAAGGCCACTGTTTCACAATGATAGTATGGAACAAGAGTATAGAATTGGGGAATAGTGTCTGGGATTGAGTTCTGATGCCAACATTTTTTTTTGGACAAATTTCTTAACCTCTCTGAGACTCTGAAGTTGGGAGAAAACGACCTGATAAGGTTGTTGATAAGATTAAATTAAATAATGTACGTTAAGTGCTTAACACAATGCCTACTATATAATAAGTACTTAATACCTGTTAGCCAACATTATCATAATCTTTATGATCGTCATCACCATCACCATTATTGCTATTGTCATAATCACCATGACCAGCATTATTATCATGATTATCAGCATCATTATCCAGATCATCATCTTAATTCTCATCCCCATCATCATCACCACTACCACCATTATCATCATCACAATCATCATCATCATCATTATGACAACCACCACTACCATCATTATCATCATCATCAGCAGCAGCAATCTGCCTTCCCAGAGACTCTCTCTAGGTGCCTGACATAAAATGATATCTGGCAATGACACAGATTATTGGGACCCTGCTCTGTCCTATCCTTGGCTGTAGCCACTGTACCTCCGAGGAAGAGTGTGAGCTCCACCTTCTGCCAATCATGATGCATGACCTCTTCTTTTCTTTCTTTCCTTGCATAGTTCTCTACTTGGCTGGCATCCTGATGTTTGGCCTGGCCCTGGCCATCCCCCTCTAGAGGGAGGTTGAAGTTTCACATGGTCCAGTCACTGCTAAGGAAGTGAGTGTGGACCGGTCCTCTGGGCTTTGCGCCTGCTGCCTGTAGGACTTTGAGAATTTGCTGCTTCCTAGTATCATATCACTGCGAGTACTGTACTTGCAGTGACTTCACTTGGAATCTGAGGGATTTTGAAGCTGATCAAGGAAAAAGATACATCCACGAGGTGGCAGTAGTACACTCAGGGCTTACATGGGTGTTTCTTGGAAGGCTTGTGTGTGGGAAAGTCCCTTCTAGCATGAACAGTCCAGAAGCTATGCCATGGGGATCACTATTCAGACAGGGAGGGGAGCTCCTTAATGAGAGGGTTATTGGGAGAGGAAAATGGTCTTTATGCTGCTGCTCAGCAACCCAGCCTGGATCAGAGGGCTCCAAAGGGCAGCAGCAGCTGGGGATCTGTATAGATCTTATCTATGGCTAGCTGATGTTGGGTATACAAAGCAAGCAGCCTCTAAATGGCTAAAATCATGCTTATTTGGGCTAACTAAAAACAATTGGATGTGTTAATTTCACTGTCACTAGTGAGCTTTTGAGCTACCACAGACTTGGTGGCTTAAACAACAGACATTTACTACTCACAATTCTGGGGCTGTGAGTCCAAGATCAGGGTGCTAGCATGGTCAAGCCTTGGTGAGGGGAGGGCTCTTTTCCCGAACTGCAGATAGTTGCCTTCTTGCTGTGTCCTCACATGGTGGAGTGTGTATGGGAGGAAACAGTCTGGTCTCTTCTTATAAGGGCAATACTCCCACCATAAACACGCCATCCTATGACCTCATCTAAACACAATCACTTCCTCAAGGCCTCACATCCAAATATCATCACATTGGGGGACAGGGCTTCAAGAAATAAAGTTGGGGGGCACAAATATTTAGTTCACAATACTTGTAATATAGAACTTTCTTTTCTCCACCAGAGACAATAAATGTAAATATATTTTGAAAAGTGGAGAGCATTATATCAATGGGAAAAATTTATTTTTATTACTTCTTGAAAGGTTAACTTCTAGCTAATCACAAATAGTTTCCGATATTAGGTTTTCTTACAATGCAACCAAATGATGACTTTATCCAGTCTTTCTTCCAGCCTCTCCACTGAAGAATGTGAAAGAAGGCCAGCCGCCACAATAAAACCCACACCCTCTGTCCCCTCCCCTTCTGCCTGACAAGAGGTGGAGTAATAGCACAGGGTGTCAAACAGGCTATAAAATTTTGAGCTGCTTTCCCTCAACTTTTGGGAGAGCTTCTTTGGGATGACAGGGGGACAAAGGGTTGCAGTGTAAATTACCATGCAAATTGCCACAGTTTGAACTTAAGACACCTTTGTCTGCTGCAGCTCAATGAACTTGAGCTTCTGTGACTCCCACGGAAGGGAAGAGGTGCAGTACCTTCCAGAGCTGAGGCGCTGAACCACCTAAACAACCCCATATGCCTGACTTCAGCAAGCTCTTGTAAACACATTTGAGTGGCTGCTAAAAGATGACAGCCGAATAGACTATGCCGTAAGGTGTTTCCCTGATGACTCTCATCAGGTTTCCTCTTTTAAGACCAGTGGTTGTAGGACAACTCTGAACAGTTTTGTAGTGGGATGCCATGAGTCAGTCCCGGAGATGGCAAGCATTGACAACCCTAGATTGTCAACACCTAGTTGCTGTGTTTGTTTTCCTTTGTTTCCGCTGCCTTCTTCCTCCTTCTGTCTCACTCATTGGGTCAGCAAGGTAATAGATTGCTCACATGGGCGGTCTCCTTCATCTCGGTGGCGGGCATGTCTTCCCCAAGCTTGTGACAAAGAGGTATGACTTCAGAACATTTCCTTGTGGGCAAATGCCTCTGACCTTTTGTTGGCTTCTTGCTTCCATTCCTATGGCGACACCAGCAACCATTGAGGCTGCAGGCCACATCCTGAGGTGGTGGGTTATTCAAAGCTTTCAACTCATCTTCTCTTTGTAGGAAACAACTCAATGAGGGCGCAACCCTAATTTAGGGACAAACAGGGGATCATAGAAAAATGCTCTGAAGAAATTTGTGTACCAGTTTGTAGGGAAGTTTCCAAGTAGCAATTAGAGCTGGCTTTGGTCCTGCTCTTCTCCTCATCCATTGTGGCATAATAGTAACTCAGAGTTGGAGGCACATTTTTTTTAAATGTTAATATTTATTAACATTTATGTGCTGAGCCTTGTGCTGAACATTGTATATGTTTTATCTCATTTAAAGTGGACAGCAATGCTTTAAAGGTAGGGCTCTCCAGAGAAACAGAACCAATAACATATATATAATTGGCTCATGTGATTGTGGGGGCTAGCAAGTCTAAAAGTCTAAAAGCTGCCGGATAGGCTGGCAGGCTGGAGACCCAGAGAACTGTTGATGTTGGGCTAGATGCCAAAGTCAGTCTTTAGGCAAAATTACTTTTTTCTTAGAGGATGTCAGACTTTTTTGTCTTAAGGCCTTTGACTGATTAGATGAAGCCCACCCACATTATAGAGGGCAATTTACTTTCCTCAGAGTCTACTGCTTTAAATGTTAATCTCCTCTATATATGTAAAAGCCTAAGTGATTGAATGACTGAACAACCAATCAACGGGTCACTATGATGTGCACTGACCACCAGAGGGCAGATGTTCAACGCAGGAGCTGCCCTCCTGCCCCCCCCCCCCCCGGTGGTCAGTGCACTCCCACAGCAGGAGTGCTGCTTGGCTGACCAATGAGTGCCAGATGCCGGGCTCAGGGCTGGTGAGTACAGCTGTGGCAGCATGAGTGGTTGCAGCAGCAGGTGCAGCGGGTGGGGATGAGCAGGAGTGGTGCCTGGCTGGGGCTTGGACTCCTCCCTGGCTGCCTGGCATTTGGCGCACTACTACATCCCCCGTAGGGGGTTCCAGATTGCGAGAGGGTGCAGGCCAGGCTGAGGAACCCCACCAGTGCACAAATCCATGCACTGGGCCTCTAGTAAAAAATAACCTTCATAGTGACATTTGATCAACTATCTGGGTATCATGGCCTACCCAAGTTGACACATAAAATTAACCAGTATAGTAGATATCACTTTCTTTTTTAGATGTGAGAAAAGAGGTCTCAGAGAAATGAATTCACTTGCATTGGTAAGCTGAATAATACCTTCCACCCCAATCCCACCCCCCAAAATATGCCCATGTCTTAATCTCCAGAACCTGGGAATATTACCTTATATGGTAAAACGGACTTTGTAGAGGGGGGCAAGTTAAGGATCTTGAGATGGAGACATCTTTCTGAATTATCCAGGAAGGCCCAATTTAATCACAGGATCTTTATAAGAGGAAGGTGGGAGGGTCAGAGTCAGAGGAGAAGGCAATATGATGACAGAGAGGAGATGGAAATGATGTTCTTTAAAGATTAAGGAAGGGGCCAGAAGCCAAGGAATACATGTGACCACTAGAAGCTGGAAAGGACAAGGAAATGGATTCCCTGTAGAGCCTTCAGAAGGAACTAGCTCTGCCAACACCTTGAATTTAGCCAGTGTAGTGAACTGATTTTGGACTTTTTACTTGCAGAGCTGTAAGAGAATAAATTTGTGTTGTGTTAGGCCACTAAGTTTGTGGTAATTTGTTAGAGTAGCCATAGGAAATGAATATACTTGCCCAAGGCCACATAGTTAGTAAATGGTAGAGGTGGGATTTAAAGCCAGGGCAGGCTAAGCCTCAGACATTCAGTGCTATTATCATCATCAGTCTTGTTGATCCGTTCCAAACAATAGTTCTTGGGTCCATTCCTCTTTTGTTCTCTCACAGTCCTTGTTAAGATTTTAGCCACCTGCCCCTGAAGTATAGTAACAGGGGACAATTAGTCATATAGGAAAGAGGGACTGGGTATAGGAAGCAGAAGGGAAATGAAAACAAGAGCCTCCATTTATTCCTACAATGTGACAGGCACTTTATAAAGATTAGTGGGTTTAGTTCTCCCAACCTGGAAGGCAGGTACTTTTTAAAAATAATATACTAGTATATTTTTATTGATTTCAGAGAGGAATGGAGAGAGGAATGCAGAGAGAGAAAAACATCAATGATAAGAGATAATCATTGATTGGCTGCCTACTGTAAGTCCCCTACTGGGAATTGAGCTCACAACCCCGGGCACGTGTCCTGACCAGGAATTGAACTGTGACCTCCTAGTTCATAGGTTAATGCTCAACCACTGAGCCATGCTGGCCAGGCTGGAAGACAAGTACTTTTATTTTCCATATTTCATAGCTTAGGAAACTAAGACCAAGAGAGGTTAAGTAACTTGCCCAGGGTCACACAACTAGTAAGTGGCAGAGCTGGGTTTAAATCTAGATCTGATGCCCACACTTTTACACACTTTCCTCGCCATACTTCGAATCTTCATCACAAAGCAACAGCAGAAATGGGGTAGGAAAATATTTCTCAAGGAAATATTTCTTGAGAAAAATGGAAGGCTGAAGCTTCCTGTGTTCTTGCTTTTCTTCCCAGAAACCCCTGTCTCAGGTGGACAGGCTTCAAATCCAGGACCAGGACTTCCCACAGCATCCTTTCCACCACCAAGTTTTGCTCTTCTTTTCATGGCACACATAAACTAATTACTAGAATTCTGCAGCACACCCAAAATATATTATGTTTTTTTTTTCTGATCTAACACAAATACAAAAACAGGTATAATTTTGATTCATTCACACTGGATGACTATTTTTTTTAACTTTTAATTTCTTTATTAAGGTATTACATATGTGTCTGTATCCCCTCACCCCCTAACTCATGCCCTCACCCTCCTGTTGTCTGTGTCCATCGGTTAGGCTTATATGCAGGCATACAAGTACTTTGGTTGATCTCTCTCCCTTACTCCCACCCTCCCCTACCTTCCCTCTGAGGTTTGTTGTTCTGATCAATGATTCTCTGTCTCTGGATCTGTTTTTGTTCATCAGTTTATGTTGTTCATTATATTCCATAAATGAGTGAGATCATGTGATATTTATCTTTCTCCGAGTGGCCTATTTCATTTAGCATAATGCTCTCCAGTTCCATCCATGCTATTGCAAATGGTAAGAACTCCTTCTTTTTTTACTGCAGTGTAGTATTCCATTGTGTAGATGTACCACAGGTTTTTAATCCACTCATCTGCTGATGGACACTTAGGCTGTTTCCAAATCTTAGCTATGGTGGATTGTGCTGCTATGAACATAGGGGTGCATGTATCCTTTATGATTGGTGTTTCTAGTTTCTTGGGATATATTCCTAGTTGTGGAATCACTGGGTCAAATGGGAGTTCCATTTTTTAGTTTTTTGAGGAAACTCCATACTGTTCTCCACAGTGGCTGCACCAGTCTGCATTCCCACCAGCAGTGCAGGAGAGTTCCTTTTTCTCTGCATCCTCGCCAGCACTTGTCATTTGTTGATTTGTTGACAATAGCCATTCTGAGAGATGTGAGGTGGTACCTCATTCTTGTTTTGATTTGCATCTCTCGGATGATTAGTGACTTTGAACATGTTTTCATGTCTCTTGGCCTTCCTTGGACAGCTATTCTTATGTTGGCTGTTGTGATTTTTGAATTTGATAATCCAAGGAGAAAGAGGGAAGTGCCCCTTACTAACTAGTCAGGTATTGGATGTTTTAAAAATTCTTGGGGCACACCACTTGGAAATTGCTGCTTGCTAAGGTGGGTGGTGCTCCTCTGGTCAAGGAGGAACCTTCTGTCTGGGTTCTTTCCCTTCTGCCTTCTCATCCTCTTTTTCCCTTTTGTATCTTTGGCTTCCCTTGGCATTTGCTAAGGTGGCACTTGAGTACCCCCCCACCCAAATTCTTTTCCTTTTTCCATTTCTTATTGCTGCCATTTCACTTTAATTCTTTGATTCCTGTCATCCACAGAGGGAAGAAGAGAACATTGAGAGGTAAGGGAACAGAGGGTGAGCCATGGTTTCCAAAGAGATCTGACCAGACTTCCTTCCTTTGCCTGTCGCGGGTTAGTGTCCAAGCTCCCATCAACATGGTGAGCTGGGCATCCAGTGACTGAAGATGATTCCTGGCAACCAGGGGTGACTGAAGACATACTGCTGATTCTGAGCCGAGCTTATGACTTAATGAAATAGGTTATCAACAACACTGGGCTAAAAATACTACGTTTGTATTTGAAATAACTTGTTTTGGCAGTTATAAATGTTCTGTGAAGCCGGCGGAGAATGTCGTCTAGCAGCTCTCAGACAACTGCATAACATTTCAGATGCACACATCATTTTCTATGCCAAATCCAACACGCAATTTCCAGCCAATTCTTTGCCATCCCGAGTAACGGAGGGAAGGTTAGGAGCGGATGAAACCAGGGAAGAATCAGCTTAGTGCAGGGTTTCCAAACTGAAGGTGTTACTTTGGAGGAGGTGCTACTGGAAAAAAAAAATGTTCAGAGACGTTTTCTTTGCCTGCCAGGGTAGCAGAGAACTTATGTGAATTATCATAATTCCCTCCCTCCCTTCTTTTTCCATCTTTCAAACAATTATTGAACATCAATTTTATACCACATAGGTTGCTGGGTGCTGGGGATAGTGATAAACAAAACCAACCTGATCTGTGTGTTTCTCTTCCTCAACAAGGAGGTTAGGATGCATTTGATGGTAATTGACAAATGGAAAAAAGAATAAATAATTACAAAGTGTGATCCATGCTGTAAGTAATAACTAGGAGGGAGGGAGGGAGGCTGGGGTAGGGCACCTCCTAGAGCAGATAGGATGGCTTCTCTGAGGGGATGGCATTTCAGCTGAGCCTGGAAGGATAGGAGCCCACATGAGGGTGGAGGTGGGGATGTCCCAAGCAGAGGAACTAACTGCTGGGTTTGAGGAACTGTCTTGATATATTTTTACTTATGAAATTTCTACCAAGAGCTGGAGGAGGCAAAGCTCTTAAGAGGTTGGCACTGAGTCTTTCACTGTCTTTATCTGTCCTTTCCTTCCTTTCCCTCTTCTCCTGGTGTTTGTGTGTGTGTGTGTGTCTGTGTGTGTGCTCTGCCAAATACCACTCCCACTATCACCTCCACTTACCCCTGTCACCTTACTGTCCTCAGCTCTGAACCCACCCTCCCATTTTTGCTGCACCCGGCACTCCCCTGGCTTCAGGGACTTGCCATGATACACTGATGAGAAACCAGATCCTGCTTCTTATCAGCCAGTTTGCCATCACTCCCAGCCATGTAGCTAAGCATCAGCACTGTGCTCTGCATCGTGGCTGCGAGATGGTCAGTTACCAGACCGGCTGCCAACAGCCATCATCTCCATCTCTCCTGTACCCCTCCTGCCCTTCTCACTCCTCTTCCTCCCCGTCTCAGTCTCCTGTGGCCATTCTGTTCGTTCTCCTTCCACTGAGATGGCATCTCTGCTTTCTCCTACTCAGTCCCAGGGAGGAGGGAAGAACCTTTCTGTTCACAACATGTTATGGTGGAAGGAAGGTGGTCTCTGGAGTCAGACCTGGGTTTGAGTTTCAGCTCAACCATTGATTAGCTGAATGGACTTGGGAAAGTCCCTAACCTCTGGACCACAGTGGTCCATGGTTATTATGAGGATTATGAAAATGATAGATGAGAACCTGTGCCTGGCACTTAGTAGGTGCCTAGTAAAAGGACAATTGCTTCTCTGTCTCCAACCTTGTGGATGCTGGTGACAAACAAGAAATGAACCAGCGTACCATTGCCTGTACCCTCACTCAGCTGGCCACCATGTTTCAGCACCTCCACTGCCAAGGCATCACCATAGAAACACCTCGAGGTTTCCCCCAGTGCTATTTAAAATTTGTGGTTAATGATGCTTACTATTTTTAATTACATAAATAGTACATTAATATATTCTTGCAAAAATACGAACAACAGATAAAATGGAAAGTTCTTTTCAACCATTACTACCCTCTGTAACTATTAACAGTTTAGTTTAGACTATTACCTTCTGAACTTTAAAATATACATTTATATAGAGATGTGTGTAGTTTTGTGTTTTTATTTTTATTTTTAAAAATGTATTATTTATTTTTTATTTTATTGATTTTTTACAGAGAGGAAGTGAGAGGGATAGAGTTAGAAACATCGATGAGAGAGAAACATTGATCAGCTGCCTCCTGCACACCTCCCACTGGGGATATGCCCGGAACCAAGGTACATGCCCTTGACCGAAATTGAACCCAGGACCTTTCAGTCTGCAGGCCGATGGTCTATCCACTGAGCCAAACCAGTTAGGGCTGTGTTGTTTTTTTTTTTAAATTTTGTTTTATTGCTTAAAGTATTACAAAGAGTGTTAAATAAGTCTCCATTTCCCCCCCTTGACCTTCCCTCATCCTCCCCTACCCCCCAGTGTCTTGTGTCCATTGATTATGCTTACATGCATGCATACAAGTCCTTCAGTTGATCTCTTAACTCCCCCCAACCCTCCCGAGCCTTCCAGCTGTAGATTGACAATCTTTTCAATGCTGTACTGCC
>PVJC01032596.1:0-19858 GCA_004026665.1 Murina feae
CTGGGTTAATTTGCATACAGCCGCTCTGATTGGCTGGTGGGCATGGCTGTGAGCAGAGGCTCAGCCAGCCTAGGCAGGCAGTTGCAACAGAAGACTTTGGCTGTTGGCCTCCATCTTGGCTGGGTTAATTTGCATACAGCCGCTCTGATTGGCTGGTGGTAACGGTCAAATTTGCATGTTTCTCTTTTATTATATTAGACTAGGGGCCTGGTGCACAAAAATTTGCATATTGTTGCTCTGATTGGCTGGTGGGCATGGCTTGGCTGGTGGGCGTGGCTTATGTGTAATGGAGTGAGGGTTAATTTAAATATTACTCTTTTATTAGATTATATATATGTGTGTGTGTGTATATGTATATATAATACTCTTTTCCCCTAAATTCTTATGTTTTCTGCCCTCTTTCCCATTGATGTATTGTCCAGCAGCCCAAAGTTGACTCCTGCTAGTAAAGTGTGATGTGATCACTGTAATTAGTGGTGACAAAAGATCAATTAATGTTATAATTTTTAAAAGTGTCTGGAACTGTTGTTTGTGGTAAACAAATGTGACAGTTACATTGTGTATTGACAGAGATGTGGTGAATTTCCTTCCTAGATTTTAAGGGGTGCATTTTAGTGCTAACATGCACATTCAGCTGTGGACAGTAGGAATAAGGCAAGCATATTAGGGAGAGACTAGGGCCCCTAATGTCTAAGCTAGAGCCATATTTTAACATACTTGACACCTTTCCTTGGAGTTGGTGCTATCTCAGCAACTTGTGCTCACTGAGTCTGGAGCCTTATGCTTTTAATATTTTATCACTAAATGCTTAAGTGTTTATGTTGCAAAAAGAAAAGGGAGATAGGATTCCCACTTGGACTCTCAGACCACGTGAACATGACAATATACGATAACCATATCATTGATGATTTTGGTTCATGAATAGCAATAATTTTTCAGTTGATGGGGGCAGAATAGTGAGTATGTGATTTTTGCAAATGTGGTTGGATTTTCTTCCGCTATAGAACAAGCTGTTTTTCATACATTGAAGCCTGGGAAAGCTATGTGACTGTAAAAAGAGTAACCGTATCTCTTTTGTGAGTCCTTGCCAAGCAGATGTAGACTTTTTGGAATGTGCCCAGAAAACTTCTACAGCTGAGACTTTGGTGACTTATTCCTTCTTCTGGTTTTATTGGCACCTATTAAAATAGCAGAGGAACATGATTTTGTGTTGGTAGGTCACAATTCTATACATTTCTTTAAAAGCAATTAAATAAAGGTAAACCAGTTGCTTAAAATGAAGTAAACCCAATTTTCTTATTGGAAATAGCAATCAAGATGTGACAGCCTTTTTGGTTATGTCATTTTGGACAAAAAGGAATCAAAAGAATTCATCCAAAAACTTATCTGAGCCTGGCCAGTGTGGTTCAGTGGTTGAGTATTGACCTGTTGAGGTCATGGTTCAATTCCTGGTCAGGGCATATGCCCCAGTTTCGACTCAATCCCCAGTGTGGTGTGCAGGAAGCAGCCTATCAATGATTGTCTCTCATCATTGATGTTTCTCTTTCTCCCTCTCCCTTCCTCTCTGAAATCAATTAAAAAATATATAATGTATGTATTTAAATAAAAAGTTATCTGAGAGATTAGCACTGAATATCAAACAAAGCAGTCCATGGTGATGAATTAATCTCACTTTTTAACTTCACCTCATAAATGAATCAATCTTAGTGGAGGTACCTGAGCAGCACTTGGGTTTGACTTTAAATTCTTAGATCACTCACTTCCACCATCATGGTTTGCTTTCTCTCCATGGTGTTAATGTTGCAAATGCAGTGCAAAATGGGGAATGAGTAGCAATGTCAGGTTCACAAATTTATCAGAAAAATGAGCAGTTTTCTGTATCATCAGGCCAAAACAACAAAAGTTAATACCATAATCTCAGGTAACTTGGTAGCATTTGAAATCCTGTAAGCTCGGCATGGATGGGAAAAGAAGGGAAATAGTTGAATTCACTGACTAACTCTGTTGCTGGCTGAAAAGACAGTTAAACAAGGAGAGAAGAGAGGAACAAAGAAACAAAGTCTGCTTCTTTTTTAGGAAGAGTTGGAAGACGAGTAATACAACACTTTACATATATATGTTAAAAACTTAGAACAAATCATAGATCAAACTAAAGGACTGCTGAAGTTTAGAACATGGCGGAGGGTATAGATGTCAGATTTTCTTACACAATAGTGGCTCTTTTGTTTCAGAGTTCACTCTTGGCAAGAAACTCCCTACCACTGCGTTAATTTCCTGTCGATCTTTCATTCAGCAGCAGAGCTAGAGATGGGGAGCAGACATTCCCGCCCTCCTCCCCAGGCTCTTTAAGACTGTGCTTTGTGTAAATTAAAAAGAAGAAAGAAAAAGGAACAAACTTTTCCCAAACAAGATGTCCGTGTGTAAGCTTTAAAATCCTGTGTGTGTGCTTAAAATGATCCTTAAGAAAAGCTCTCTTCATAATTTTGAACTTCTTCTTTTTCTAAAGACTTTTATAGACCGCCTCCCCCCTCTGTCTCAGCATGTGAACAAATGTGTAGCTCTAATAGATGTTACTTTCCTATTTACTTAGATTGTTTTAAAAGGCTAGTTGTGTGGAGGAATGAGGAAGGAAGGAGGCGGGAGTGGCTGGGTTTGTTTGTTCTGTGTTGACCTAATGAGTGCAGTTCTTAAAAATAATAAATATTTATATGTGATCTTAATTTTTAATGAGTCTCATAAACTGGTTGGTATACAAAAGTGTAGGAAAGCCCTATATATTAAACTGTACCTATTGTAAATACATGAGGATGGGCACTTAGAATGTCTTAGGAGGGAAAGGACCTAATTGGTCTTGTTCCTGTTGTTTTCCTAGTATATCAAGAGCAATGCCTGGCACATAACTGGCACTCAATAAATATTTGTGGAGCTAAAAAAAATAATGTAAGTAGGGATAGCATTCAGTTAGAATTCAGAAGACCTGGAGTCTACTTCCGGCACTGCCATTAACAACACATGTGAAGTCACAGAAGTCGCTTAATGGGGTTGTTTTTCCGTTTCCTAAACATTGGAAATAGTAGTACCGGCTCTTCTTGCCTTCAATATTTAAAAAATGGTTAAATGATATCTAAGGGATACAAAAGTGCTTTGGAAACCACAGGGTGCTTTAAAGAAGTGTGTGAGAAAGTGTGTGTGTATGTGTGTAGAGAAAATCCTTTATCTCTTTGCTTCTCAGTTTCTTTCTTAGGAAAATCAGATTATTTAAATCCCATTATGCACAGCTCTCCTCTGTTCTCCCTAAACCCCTGTATTCCATTACCTCCAGTAAATCAGAAAAAGGTGGCGAGTCAGGCTATTGTGGAAGGAAAGGTCCCCTGTTTCTCCAGTCCCCTTTACTCCACAGAACTCTAAATATTCCAGTACACATGCCTCATGAAATTTCTTACCTGTTTCAGCTATACAGGATGTAGCATTTGACTTGGGGGCTCTTAGATACGACCACTTCCAGATTCTTTGATTTACCAAATTAAAGTATGTATTGTTAATAGTGTACATTGATAATTAAGTTAACGTAGAGTCTGGCTAAAATCAGTGTCATAGAATTAGCTATAAAGATATTTTTAAAACAGGAGTGTGTGTTTTAATAATAATATGTCCCAAAGCCGCACACCTGGGAGGGAAAAGGGTAAAAAGTAATTAGAAAAGTTTAACAAAGAAAAAAGAGGTGATTGTCATCAGGGCAGTTGTTTTTTTGTTTTCAAAACTCCTCAAGGTTTTCCAGTCATTCTCCACCGTTACTTTTTGACTTGGGGTTCTTAAATTTAAGGATTGACTAACAAGATAGGGAGGCCCTTCGATGACCCTATTGCCTTAAATTGGGAAGAAAATGGTGTGAAGGCTGCAGTAGACTTTAATAGCATGGCAGACCCTTAGATTTTAAGAGACTATGTAGTCTCCTTTGGCTCTTGAGGCCTTGATAGCCCAGGCCTAGAAGCTGTTGGAAGGTCATGTGACCAGTTATTTTGGAGTCAGGGCTATTGCTGGTTCTTCAGATTTCCAGACTTCTATTCGTTCCTGTTACTGTTTAATTGTCTTAAAACTAAAATGATATTATAAACCCCACTTAGAAGAGCTTTCCAAAATACTATTAGTGCTGAATACTTTAGCATCATACTTACTAATGACCGTCACTCAGGTTTACCAAGCCGAAACCTAACTTTCCGATGACCAAGACAGTGATAGGTCACACATTTTAAATCTGGAAGAATGTAATGCCTGTACCCCCTCCCCTCCACCTGCCAATTTTTTATTTTATTTTTTATGATGGGCTATTGACAACCCTCCACTGTCACTTGCATCCACGCAGCTTAAAATATATGCTGCTTCCTGAAAGAGTTGTTCAACTTAAAAACTCAGGAGATGTATTACAGCTTTAATATGCCTGCATTTGTCCATGCATTCTTTGTAGAAACCTAATCTTATTTATGTCTGCTTTTAACACATAGGTGAGGTGAAGTTATGTTGAACGTGTTGCTCTGGGCTTCATTCACCAGGCTGCAACCGGGCTTTCTTCCTTGATTAGCTTTAATCAAACTCTCCGCATTCCATGACCTTAATAAAGCTATTTTTCCTGACAACTGAGGACGGTCTTAACAAGCACAGCTCATCTGTGCTGAAACTAAGGCCGAGTTAAGATGGGGTCTAGGTCCTCATTAAAGTCCACAGCATGGAGCATAAGAGGAAATGATGAAACGGTGCTCCCTGGAACATCTCTTCTTTAAATTTAATTAGACACATTATACGTAAACCAGTAGATGCCCTGGGAAGGCAATCAACATTAGGGCTAATAAAAAGATTGGGTAGTAAAAGAGGGGGTTGGGGGAGGCGCTTTAGAACCTTCCTAACACTTTTATGAGAGGTAAATTAACCCCAATTGCTAAACATAGAAACTAGATGAATTTCAATATCGATTTAGAAGTTAATTCTATGATGCTGTTCTAAGTACAAAAGTACAGTTTATACTTAAATATTTTGAAGTTTGGCATGTGCACACATATACGCAAAACATTTTATGAATGCTTTGTATGTAAAGTATTCATATACACTTGAAATATCAAATGTTTTATACAGTGGGAGACACAGTTATGGCCTGACTTTGGAGTTTTGACAGACCTGAGTTCAAATTCTAGCAAGTTCTCCTGCTGTCTCTTTTTGTGTGTATGTGTGCAAGTTACTTTACCTCTGTGAAATCTAATTTCATCATCAATAAAATGAGCAAAATAATTCTTTTCTCAAAGAGACTTTATAAGAATGAAATAAAATTGAATTAGATGATGAGCACTGGATACTTGGCGTAATACCTGGCACATAATAGGTGCTCAAAAAGGGATGCCTCATTTTTAAAAGAAATGTCCACTTAGTCCTTCCTAGTGAACTACCCTATAAATATGTAAATTGGATTATGAATGTAAATATTCTTCACATTTTTTATGACGTGAAGATCATTTTAAGGGAAAGTGCTGAGGACAGAAACTTAAGAGTTTTTGGAAAGCATGGTGACTCAAACCGAAGTGAGTAGTTTAAAGCCTAGAGCAGCCAAATGGAGAGACGCTTCAGAAGGTTGAAACTTACTAAGTGCTGCGTGCTAAGCATCTTGTATACCTTTTTAAATTTCACTTAATTTTCAAGACAACTCCGTGTGGTAGATATTACTCTCTTTTACAGACCAGAAGGTGAGGAAAGAAGTTAGGCCTTAGCCAGTTTGGCTCAGTGGATAGAGTGTTAGTCTGTGGACTGAAGAGTCCCAGGTACAGTTCCAGTCAAGGGCAGGTACCTCGGTTGCAGACTCGATCCCCAGACATGGTCTGGCCATGTGCAGGAGGCAGCCAATCGAGGTCTCTCTCACATCTCTCTTTCTCTCTTTCTGTCTCTCCCCCTCCCTTCTTTAAAAATCAATGGAAAAATACCTTTGGGTGAGGATTAACCAAAAATAAAAATTAAAGTAAAAGTCTAATTTAAAAAAGTTACCGCCATGGGAAAATTAGAATTGGGACCCAGGGTGGGCTTGGGCAGTTAGATGGAAAACCAGTGCAAATAGGTGTCACTTTTAAAACTAGATTTGCCATGTAAGTTACTGGGATACCCAACTCTCCCTTTTCCTTCTTGGATGAATTCTAAACAAACTTATTCTGTGTTGTGTTTAACCTTCCATTCCATTGCTTTCGGGTTGTGGGTCTCAGTCTTGGCTGCCCTCTTAGCATCACCTGGTATGGGATGGAGCATTTGTATGTTTAAAGCTCCCTGGTGATTGCAGGTGTGCAGCCAGGGGACAAGCCTGCACTCAGGTGTGCCAACTCAGGCACAGGTGTTTTGCTTGTCCTGGATTTTCAGCCTGTGTCAGAAGTCGTTTCTCAGAATTGTTTGTCAAATCAGAGGAAGAAATATAGAAACCCTGAAATCTTTTCCAGTGGTGATAGATGTTGCTTACTTCTTAATTAGCATATAAAAATTAAGTGTTCTCTATTGTTGCTATTAGCTCATTTCCTCCTCTTCTTCCCCCCCCCCCCTCTATTTCTGGTTGAAAGAGGCCGAATTAGGAGCAAAGATTAGGGCCAAGAAAGAAAAGTGATTATGGCATTTTCAGAGAACCAAAGAGCAACAGAATTCTCTCATTTACTTTTAGTAAAACAAATTATTTTCAGAATACACTGGTGTTACCCCCGCTTCCTTAGAGGTGGAAAGGATCTTTGTGGTCAGACCAATTTGTGGTCAAATCTGGGCTCTCACTTTCTAATAAAGAATTAGTCATTTTAAACTCTCAGAGTCTCGGTTTCCTAATCTGTAAAATAGAACTAATTCTGAACTCATTTAGTTACTCTGAGGCTAAAAAGAAAAAGGACTTGCAGAGGACAGCCCGGAACCTGACATGAGTAGCCCCTGGGGTGAGGTTACCGAGGCAGTGTCTTCAGATAGTGGTCAGACTGGGCATCTTCCCAGAGGGCTCTGTGGGGCTTCTCGGTTCTACAGAACAAGGTGGCCTGCAGCTGCCTTTGAATCCGGGATGCTCCTCTTCAAAGAGTACTTGTTCCTTCCCCTAAGAGATTCCTAGGCATCTCTTTTGCAGAGCAGAAAGCAACAAAAGATGTTAGATACCTTCCCTGAAAGGTAGTCTGGGGAGTCAGTGGCTGATACAGATCAGCATTCCCTAAACTTGAGATTTCATAATTCTCTCTCTGGTCTCAATTCTGTGTCATTTGGGCCTGCCCTGGTCGCATTGTTAATGAACTCAGACAGTTATTAGGAAGTGATCTTGTCTTTCCTCCTGCCTTTAGGCACAGCTACATCTAAATGACCCCAAATAGATGTATTCCCATTCTTCTTTAAAAGACGATGCCATGAGTTTAACTACTAAGAAGTTTATTCTAATTTCCTAATATTGATAAGCATCAGGTTCAGCATATTTCTACAACTACCTTTTTCCGTAGTAGAGGATTAAGGTTGTTCTATACCTCTTAGGGACTTTTTCAAAGAAAATGTTGATATCTGCTAAGGCATTGAGTTTGCAGGAGGTTTTGAGAGTTGAGTAGAAGAGTAGCCACCCCATGCAGCTCTATGACCTGGTGTAAATCCAGACATTAGGCTCAGCCAAACTTGAACAATACCCAATAAATGATGGCAGGAACATCCAGGGAGGGAGAAGCCTCGAGACCACTCACTCCCTAAGCTCCAAATCCTCAAATGACCCCAAGACAGCCAGGCAGTGGGGCTGCAAGGCTGAGATAAGTACTGGAAATTGGCTGGTGTACTTTAAAAAAAAACCAACAAAAAAAACAAAACATAGCTCTTTCCTTTACACTTTTTTTGTACCTCTGCCCTGAGGGCTACATAGCCTGTTACATACTGATAGCTAAGTAAATCCAATCAACATTCCTGACTCCTGCCTACAGAAAAGACCTAAATTGTTTACTGGTCTCCAGGATGTTGGTAAATATCTACCTGTGTTTTTTTTTTAAATTATTATTATTATGCAGGGTTGGAGAGGGTAGAGGAAGGTAGTGTACAATATCTAAATTTGCATTATAAAAATATAAATTTTGTACTCCAGAAGAAGAAAAATAAATTATAATAGATTTGCATTGTTCCAAGACTGATGAGAAGTTATCTTGTTCCCTGTGTGTAGGTTCCCTGCCCCTTAGTGGCTTTCCATATTTTCGGGGGCGGGGGGGAGCAATTTGTTATGTAGTCTGAAATATGGAAAAGCCAGTGACAGAGGGATATGGACTTTTCCAGACTGTTTTCCCTGTTGGAATGTAACATGGGCAGGCTCATGCCAGAAGGCATGCTGGCAAAGTTGGGAACAGAATTGGTAAGAATGGAATGAAAATCCTCATTTTCTGTTAAATGTAGGCAGGCTAGGAACGGGGCACCCTGTATTTACAATTAGAGACTTCGTTATACAAAGGAAGGGTGGGGGAGACCTAATTTGACAGCAGTTCATGTGGAAACCACCCAAGAGTGTAAGTTGACCACAAGATTAACAGGGGCCAGCAGTGCGACATTGCCGTTTTCTAAAGCTAATGCTGTGTTGGGCTGTGGTCAGACCACAACGGGAATGTTTTTGCCCAGTTTTGGGTACAAAATGCTTAGAGGTTTGCCAACATACTGGAGACCTGGATGCTAATGGATCAGGAAATCATATCTGAACAGGGGCAGTTGAGGAAAGTATGGCTATAAAGCCTGGGGAAGAGATTCCTTAAGAGCAAGCTTAAATATTGAAGTGTCTGGGATATTCTCTGTTGCTCCACAAGACAGAAGTAGGAGAGTCTTTTCTCTGGAGCCCCAAAGCCACAGGAAAAAACAGGTAAACAAGAACTGAGTTAACATCTTGTACTGCCTGACCCGAGTTTCCAACAAATCTGCTTGCTCATCTTGCTGTATTTCAAAATGAGTAGCTGTTACCACTCTTCACCCTGTCATCCAGACCAGAAACTGAGCATCATCTTTCACTTGTCCCTCCCCCTCGAAGAGAAAACCCTGGCATTTAAAGTCAGCACCTATGGTCTTGGGCTTTAGTTCACCACCAATGAACTCATTTTGCTGAGAGCTCCTGATGGGGAGGCAAGACTTTTAAACTTGTTAATTTCTAAAGAGTTGTGAGCTAGTTAGCCCTGAGTGATGCCAGAGGGAAAGAATACTCACAGCAGAGGGGAAATTTTCACATCCTGTTTGGGGGCCAAGGTTAAATTCTGTGTGACTCAGCACACTGACATTCTATATGCCTCTTAAATCCCTTCTGTTTCCTCCTCTGCTGGTCCTGACCTGTTTCATTTCCACACCAAAATAGTTTCATTAACACTGTGATCATGCTCAGAAGATAGTGGCTAACTGATGTAATTAACTGGTGTGTCAAAGGCTATTGGTTTATTACACATACAACTGTCTTTCCTGGTGGGAAGATACACTTTCTGCTGACATAATAGATCTGCACACACTACAAATTGCCATATAATCTGGGTGATGGTGAGGTGTATGTGGTGATTCCACTTATGTAGATAGAATGGTGAGATCTGTTACTGTGTTTTGCTCCTAAAATGCAACTGTCCAAATGCTAATTGTTAGTTAAAACAGGAGAAGAGAAGGCAATTTAGTTTTGGGTCTTGGTAAGGTTCTTTTTCCTCTTAAAAAAAAAAAAAAATCTGTGCTTTTGGCATGCTAATGCCTGCATTTAGTCTCTGCAAGAAATTTGCGTTTAAGAAAGAATTAGAAAAACACGAAATGCTCAATCCATATCTCCTAAACAACGGAAAAAGACTGTAATTTCAAATGAGAAATTATGTTGCAAAGAAGAAAAAAGTTGTTTATTATGGCTCAAAATTTTAATCACCCAAGGGCTGTAAAGTTAAAAATAGACAATTCTGCCTTCTGTTTATGGTAAACTTGGCTGAGTCCCGGCAAATTTCAAAGCTGAACATACTGTATGTTATTTTTGCTTAATTTTAGATTCTACATTTTAAAAATTATTTCTTACAAGAAACATATTTCAGGATATAAACTTAGCCTGAAGAACAGTATTCTTGATTTCTGCCCATATTGAAACTCCTTTGAAAATAGTAAACTATGGTTTGGGATTTTCCTGTTCCCAAAAGTCCAAATGGGTACCTTTCTCAGTTTCTATCAGTCCATTATGAATGGACACAGGAATGCGAAATCGTCAAGGTTGCTTTCTGTTACGGGTTCCCTCCGTTGTAATTTTAGTTGTCTTGACAAGATGACTTCAGGCAAATATACTAACTGTCCCCGAAGTGATTTCCAGAGGGAGGGGCATCTTGCGTCGCCTTTAGTGTTTCAGGGAAGGAGACTGGAAGACACCAATGAGACTCATGGCATCTCGAACGGTTTGCCGACGACGTGCCAAGAACGTTAGAGCGAGCCTGAGATGGAACCCCCCGGAGGGCTCTGCCTACCGGACAGTGCAGCCTCTCTTCTGATGTGTTCACACCTGCCAGGAGAACCGCATGTGTGGTGACTGTTTGGCCCCAGAACAAGTAGGCTTGTTGACTCAACCCTCTTCATGCCTCCTCAGTAAGGAGGAACACCTGGCTTCACCTCTTTACATAACTCTTGTTGATTCTTGCCCCCTGCTGTTTTGGATCTTTCCTCCCAAGGTTTTGAGAACAAGCCCTTTGGGGTGTCAAAAAAACCCAAAAAAAAAACCTGGGAAAGATTTTTTTTTTAACCCATTACTCAATGTGGCATCTGAGAGTCAAACATGCCCCACAGAGTGAATGACGTGCTTGGTAAATATTTGCTGAATATTGTTGCGTGAATGACTATTTACCGAAGCTCAGGATTTCTTCTGACAGAGGTGTGTTTATGATGAAGTTAATCATAGCTACCACTGACGAATGAGCACCACGTGCTGGACGCATAGCTGAACACTGCGGATATGTTATTTTTTTCTTCATCTTCCAGAACCCATTTAATAGAAGAGAAAAGTAAGCTTTACTGGATGGGGAACTTAACCTGGAACACTCAGCTATATAGCATTAGCTGTGGAGAATTTGTACTTAATAAGTATAGAATTAGCACAAATTCCATGTTCTTTCCAATATGCCAAATCACCATGATTGAGAAAGGTTGCAATAACAGCACCCATACGTTGACACATGCCTCTGAGCGGCCAAAGGATATGTCACAACATTCATTCAGGCACTCACACCCTTAATCATGAGATAATCTCCTAGGCTCCAGTCAGAACCTATTTACACCTAGCTTGTACTCAATTTTAATAACGGTTATTTGTTTTTCAAGTACACAGCAGATTCATTCAGTCAGTAATAGTTTTCTGAATACCTTTTCTGTGTCAAGTGTTCTTTTTCAGGATGCCGTGAGCAAAAGAAGAATTCTTGCCCTAAAGAGGTTATATTGCAGATTTATGCCCGGGCGGTTTTTAAAGTGTGGTTCCTGGACCATCAGTATCCACCTCATCTGGGGACTTGCTAGAACTGCAAATCCTGGTTCCTACTCTAGACTCTGTGTTATACAGTCCCTCTCAGTGATCTTCATGCATACTAAAGCTTGAGAACCACCATTCTGGCTTCAAAAACGTTTTTATATTCCTATGGTAGGTATCTCTGTAGAAAACTTTTGTCTCCAGATTTATCCAATGTGTGTGTGTATGTCAAAGTCTGACCTGGTGGCATTTAGTGATGGGCGAAGCTCAGGTGCTGGACCTGAGCTGAGCAGAGACACTGGGACACTTGTGTGTAAGAATACTGGCCCTAGAGTCACATGTACATGGATTCCAATTCTTTGCCAAGCACTAGCCACCTGAGTCCAGGAGAATTACGAAACCCCTCTAACTTTAGTTTTCTCGTTGTAAAAATGAACCCGATAGCAGTGGGGCCATACTTCATACTTAGCACAGCTGCTTAGTGAAGAGAAATGCTCAATAACTAAATTGTTTTTATATCTCTAGGATCTAGCTCTGGGCTTGGCACAGGGTAGGTGCTCAGGGAACATTCTTTGAGAAAATGGATAGATGTTTATTTTCCTTTGTGTCAGCCATTAGCCTAAGGCCTGCAGCTCTTTAATTCCTACCCTTTGTCCATTGTTAGCAGAAGAAACCAGAATAATGAGACCCATCCTCTGGGCATACCCTGATTTACAAGGTTCTTTTGGAAATGTGATTTAGCCACAGCTGTTACTAAGCCTCACCTGTCTAGGTGTGCTGTGGCCACTCCTCCCTCTTTGCCCTTAACTTTAGAATATTTCAAATGCCTATAACATTTCATTTAATTAAGGGGCCTCATATCTGCCTGTAGATACTTTATTCTCGAAATGCCGGTGGCATTAGCAGTAAATCTAAGAGAATCAAACTTCTGCCTGTTTTATGCCGTTTCAGCACTAAGCCAAGGAGAAAAACTCTCAAGGAAGTTAATGCTGTCTTCACGCAAGGCAGGGACATGGAGCGAACATATTGCCATATAACCTGGTTTCACTGACTTTCCTCTGAATTTTAGTTTTGTCATTTTTATTGCATGTCACATTGTGTGGCTAAAATGACAAGTACAATTAGGAGGATGTTTTCTCAAAGTCGGGAGAATTTGGGCAATCAGATAATCTTTCAAGAGGAAATGTTATCCACTGGAGATTTTGTTTTTCTTCAAAAATTATCTTTTATCTCCAGAGTCATTAGTTCATGAAATATTACTGAGCACCTACTATGTGCCAGGCATTGCTCTAAGTGTTGGGCATACATCAGTGAACACGAGGGACAAAAATCCCTGCCCTCCAGGTACTTGGCTACTTTCTTCTTCACACACACGACCGTATTTAAAGGTGTCTGGAGTAGAGTTAATCACAGAGCTGAGCTGGGGTGGGCTGGACATGGAAGAGGCACTGAAGTATTAATTTCCCAGATACTGGGTGCTTGCTCACTTTCAGTCATCTAAGCATGTTGAACCATTTGTAGTATTCTACACCTGTTTTAAGGTTTATGTGCGACGTTGAACTTCATCAGTAATGAACACGGTCACTGTCATTGTTTCTCTTCTCTGGCACATCCTGG
Organism: Murina feae; assembly: GCA_004026665.1. Taxonomy (NCBI): domain Eukaryota; kingdom Metazoa; phylum Chordata; class Mammalia; order Chiroptera; family Vespertilionidae; genus Murina; species Murina feae. The sequence continues at coordinate 13,067 of PVJC01032596.1, forward strand.
GGCCCAGATTTGTGGGGTCAAGTCTGTGCTAATTTAACTCAATTCTTCACATCACTGCAAGCTCTGTGTTTCAGTTTCCTATGGCAGCTATAACAAATGGCCACAAACTGTGGTTTAAAACAGCACAAATTGCCTTAGCTGGTTTGGGTTAGTGGATAAAGCGTTGGCCCACAGACTGAAGGGTCCTGGGTTTGATTCCAGTCAAGTCTCGGTTGCAGGCTTGATCTCTAGCCCTGGTTGGGGTGTGTGCATGAGGCAACCAATTGATGTGTCTCTCTGTGTCTCTTCCCCTCCTTTTGTCTCTTTCTTAAAATCAGTAGTAAAATATCCTCAGGTGAGGATTAACAAAAAGTAAAAGTAAAAAAATAAAATAAAACAGCACAAATTTATTTTCTTATAGTTCTGGAGGTAGGAAGTCTAAAATTGGTCTGGTTTCAGCAGAGCTGGTTCCTTCAGAGGCTCCTGCTTCTTCCACCTTCCAGCGGCTGGTTTGGCTTTCCTTGGCTCATAGCTGCATCATTCCAGTCTGCTTCCTTCTCCCAGACCCTTGATCTTCCTGCCAGTCTCTTACAGGGAACCTTGTTATTACATCGTTGGGTCTACCTGGATAATGCAGGGTAACTTCTCCACCTGAAGATCCTCAGCTTGGTCGCATCTGCAAAATACCTTTTGCCATGTTCATGGAACCCGGGATCAGGATGTGGACATCTTGGGGATGGGGAGGGGTAGTCAATAGTCAGCCAGCCACACCCTTTCAGAAGATTCCATTGTCCCTGGGTTTATGGGCTAATGAGCAGGTTTTGCTGAGTAGTATCTCACTGAAGGCCGGGTTCACAGGTCATGTCTCTGTGAACCTTTGGGTAACAACAGGAAGCTACTAACCAGTGCAACTATAGAAAGCTGCATCTGCACCTTCTCACCGTAAATGTGGATCCTTGCCAGTTGCTTGCATCATTTGGATTACATCTCCCAAACTCTACTTTGTTGGGTGGTACGGTTCATTTAGAAATGGGCAGAACAACTCTGTAGTCAGGGGACAGTGAGTCAAGTCAGCAGCAGATTCTATTGCATTTCTAGAGCATCACTATCAGGTGAAATGGCTCGATGAAGGATAACCAATGATGAATTACCTTCAGTAAGGCTGACATTAAGGGAGCTAAACAGGCACACAGTGGTGGGAAAGCGAAGCATTCCCTTTCTAATTCAATTTAGGAAAGTTTGGTGCAGAGTAGGCGCTTAGCCAACATTTGCTGAGGCTGAAAGAATAAGTGAATCAATTCTTTTCCTTTTTTTTTTTTGGTTTATAATATTAAAAAATATTTAATATTATACTTCTTTTTGCCCACATAGCTGTAGCCTCAGTCTATACTTAGCGCTTTTGCTAAGACTGACTCATCTTGGTTTCTGATTGCCTTAGTGATATAAAACTCTGGTATCCATGGGAATGGTGTAAGACTCTTGCTTTCATGCTTGGGAGAATGTAAACCAGAAGGGTTAGCTACTGGTACTGGTACCAACTAACTCCCGAGAGCTGTAGGACAATCTCACTGTTAAATTCTTAAGCCAGTGTGGAAAACAGATGTGATTCAGATTTGGTCTCTGCTGGGGATCTTTGACTTTGGGCAAGTTGTTTAACCCATCTGAGTTTCTTTATCTCAGTTTTTTTCATTTTTAAAATGGGCGAACAATATTAACTCAGAGGATTGTATGACAATTAAAAGTGATTTTATTAAGTGTCCTAGTCCATATCTGATGTTCAGCAAATGGTGGACATCTTTATGACTCTTACTGGTCTGAACTAGGCTGGGTGCAGGACCTTGAGAGTTTCAATGAGGACAAGATGATGGAGACCACCAAGATCAGGGTAGAGCAGCGGAGTTAGACCTAAACAGTCTCTGTGTGTCTCCAAAGGAGATCTTCCTTCTTCCTCTGGGAAAAATGCAGATATTTTAAGAAAGGAACTGAGAGTGTTTTCCCTGTCTTCTGAAATTGATACTAACTTTTAAAAATACATGTTTGGAGTTAGGGTGGTATAGGGGAGAGAACACTGACCTGTGTTCTGGGACCAAGGCTTCGCCCCACTCATATCCATGTTCTTTGGCCAAGTTTCTTTCTGTCACCACTCTGTATCCTTCCCCTGGAGCCCAGTGCACTGGATCATATGATTATCTTGTCCCTCTACTGTTTTCTTCCCGGGCAAGTGTTCATATGAGTGGCCCCTCAGCAGAAAAATGGCTGGACATTGGAGTGTCCTTTTTAAAAATATTTTGATTCTTTTTTTTAGAGAGAGGAACTGGGTGGCGGTGAGAGAGAGAGAGAGAGAGAGAGAGAGAGAGAGAGAGAGAGAGACACTGAAACTTGATGGGTTGCTTTCCTCATGCACCCTGTCCAGGAATCAAACCCACAACTTAGGTATGTACCCTGATTGAGAATCAAATCCTCCACCTTCTGGTGCATGGGATGATGCTCAAACCAACTGAGCCACACTGGTCAGGGCTTGCGTGTTCCTTTTGGTTTGACATTTTGGGCATCCTTTTATGGTACAACTAGTGGCCCAGTGCATGAATTTGTGCACATTGAAAAGGAAATTAATTAGAAGCAATATTTTAGTATCACTTGAACTGCATCCAGCACAGCCAGGGGTGAACTTGAGGAGGGGGGGCGGTAAAGGATTAAAGAAGACAGACAAGAGAATACAGTTGGGGCCAGGTGGGACACTGTCCTCGGATGGACAGTGCCACAGCCTGTAAGCCAAGTCTTTATTTTATAGTCAGATCCCACAAGGCAAAGTCAAGATGTTTACAATGTTCTTATGAGTTTCAAGTCTACTTAATTACATGCACCTGAGAACTCAAGCTTTGTTTTGGCAGCACTTGCACCTCCCTTAGCCCACATCACTCAGTCACCTGGGACCACAGGTTCGGACCATAAAGTTAAGCTTACAACATAGCCTTTGGCTATAATTGTGCTGGGAGGACTTTGCCCTCTAAGCTGGGACCTGGACGTGGCTTTGCCATGAGAGGACTGTGTCTTCTCATTAGTCCAAGGCTTGAACCTGTCCAAACACTGTGGCCACTCTCCACAATCGCGTTTGCCCTTTTTCTATAATAGAAGTGTCAACCAAATTTATGATTGACAGTGACAGAAACACGTGTGCGATTGGCATCAGTGAGAGCTTTATATGTATCACACATGCGCGAGTCAACTTAACCTTTTATACATATAGAATAAACTTGCTTAATTAGACCTGCTTTCTGATGTAGCTAAACTTTTTCCAGCCCAGTGAAGCACCCCAACTTCTCTTTCAGGTAATTGTCAGTAACATAGCAGTAAATATCAACATGAAGCAGATTATTATTGTAGATCATGCAGGGAGAACAAAGGGTAAAATACTTAATTGTAGTAGTGTTTGACTATATTTTGTGCAGTGAGAAAACCTGAAGTCATTTTCAAGGTCCACCATTTCTTCTTTTCAGTTGGTCAAGCTTCTAAGCTTTCTAAATCTCTGTTTTTTGGCTAATGAAAAGAAAACAGGATTCTACAAAGTCTCCTATCTACCTACTCCAGGATTTCTGTAAGGATCAAATGAGATGAGGCACAGGAAAACACTTCAAGGACATTTGGTTATAATGTAAAATGTTTCCACCTGGCTATGAAGCAAGTCGTGTTCTTGGGCTGAAGAAACTGAAAGAGGCTAGTTGCTAGGGAGAAGAAGCCAGGTGTTAAAAAAAAAAAAAAAGAAGAAGAAGAAGCCAGGTGTTGCTACGTGACGTCATTACCCAGGTGGACACTTAGCGTATTAGCCTTTTACATATATAGAAGATTTTACTTGGCCAAAATGTCTTCCAGCTCAGAAATTCTGTGAGTGGAAACTCGGAATAAATGTAAACCAAGAAAAAAATTTCAGGGCAAATTTTAAAATTCTCACATGGCTTAGTTATAGTAACTGCTTAAAACCCTAGACTTTTTCAGGAGTGTTGAATGGGGAATGAATTTCCCAGCTTCCCATGAACAACAATAACAAAAACTCCCCAAACAAACCCTAAAGTGTCTGAAGCACTGGCTTTCTTCTCAAAGAGCCAATCAAATCCTCTTCTGTTGGCTCAAGAGCTATCAGTAGTACTGAACAATTAGACTAGAGGGAAGGGTTGTGAACAGTTGTTCCCTAAAGGCTTTGGGAATTCACAAAGGCCATATTAGTAAGAAGAGGAGGGAGGGAGATGAGGAGAATGGGGGCTGGGAGGAACAATTCAGAAGTTGGAGAGGTTGATTGGAGGGGTTTGTTTCCCAGATAGTTTTCAAAGAAAAGAGATTTGTGTAGTTTGCTGTGGGGCTGAGAACACAGTGCAAGACCAGTGATGTTCTTTTTATAAATCCAACGCATACTTTCTCTGGCATATTCCTTTTAGGCTAACAGAGTATCCTCATTTCCTTTTTCATGGTCATTAATAGCAAGAGCTTATGGCCTTTTTGCTTCCCTGAGGCTCAGGATTGGGTGGAGAGAAGGATATATATAAGAGGGGAAATTGACATTTTGCAGATTTTTCTTGAATTTTGTCACAGACAAGAGAAAACTATCCAATGCATAGGGAAGGCTTGGGTTTTCATTTTAGTTGGGGGGAAGGAGTGGAGGTGATTGATTTCTTTCTTTCAATGGGCTGATGTAGGAGGTCAGAGTCTTAGAGAAGAAGCCAGGGGAAGGGAGAAAAGAAAGAATTAGATTTATGACCTTCTGGATCCCAGCTTTTATGTCGTGTGTGTTACCATTCCCAATACTGGAAGTTCATGACACCCCAAGAAACCACAGTGGAACTCAGAGCAGTGATCTGCATGCAGAGGCAGAATTAGACAGCCCAGCAATGGCTTTGATTCAGAGAGACACACAGTCCTGTCCTGCATCTGGAGTGTTGCTTCCCTTTTAGTTTGTCCTCTAGGCACAGAATCCAGTATTTTCAGGGACTGATGAGGCAGACCACCCAAGGCTGCTCATGCTATCCCAATGGTGGTGGATGATGGTACTTATAGATGAGTCATTTCAACAATGGGGCTGTCCCATTATTTGTTCTGCAGTCAGTCCTCCCCACTCAGAACACGGAAACCTTTGCATCTGTCACCAAACAATACTATGCTGATAGGTGTTTCTCAGAGAGCCCCATCCTGGTCCCATAACCCCGAGCTAATAATTGAAGATCTTTAAAAATGTATGTATCTTCCATTTTTATTCCATATGGCCCCTTAGGTAGCATGACCCAATGTGACCATTAAATGACCCTGCTTACACTTGGATTACTCAGTACAAAGCAAATTTATGGTTGTTTATTCTCTCCTCCTATCAGCTATTAGTGCCTAATCATATGGTCTATCGATCATGAGATTAATCGCCTGCTCAAAGAGGCAGCAGGTCTTGTGGAATGCTGCACTGCACCAGACTGAACTTCAACCTTTTCTACAAGCCAGAGGAGTCAAAAGCATCTTTCACTGCCTGAAGTCCTGGGTCCCAGGCCTCCTAAATCCCAGGAGGAAAATCCCTGCTTTTTCAAAGGGTGTACTTTGCACTTCTCTTCCTTATGTGAAACTTCACCTGATTGATTCAGGCAGGCACTTGCAAATACAATCCTTGCAAGGCATCCGATAAGCAATGATCTAAACGGAAAATATGAGGGCTTTCTCAGACAAAGCCCTACAGTGCTGCCACCATTAAAGGTCTATCAGAATTTCTACTATAAAGTCTCATTTTGGGACATTTAGTTCTTTTGGGCTTAGACTTTCTAAGAGTATCATGTCCTGGGCCTCCCAGTCCCCCCTTTTTTATGGAATGTGTTTATTTAAAGATGGAAATAATAAAGTCCAGACACATTATGGCCCAGTAGCACATGTCTACAAAGATGGAACACTTTAAATTTGAGCAGCACACCCGCTGAATTGGCTTCTCTTCATCTCTGTGTCCTCATGGACGTTATGAGAGCAGAGAATCAGTGTAGCATCCTTGCTGTAAGATGTTTGTTTCCTGGTCTGTGTATCCAACTGGAAGGAGAGTGAGGGGAGGGATCTCAAGTCATTTGCCTTGGATGCCCTGCTTTTACCAGGGGGCCTCACCCAGCATAAGCATAGGGTTAGGGTAAAGGATGGGAATCGGGAAGCTTCCTGGCTGGTTGTTGAAGGTGGGCAGTGATTCTAGGCAGTGAGTGTAGACAAGTCGCTTTCCTTCTCTAAAAAGAGATCTCCTGGTCAGTGAACCAAGTGGGCTGGCTTGTCAGTCGTTGTTCTCTGAGTTGAATGCTGCCAGCACAGTGTTTCCAAACATTGGAATATGAACACGCTTAGGTAGAATCTGGACTGTCAAGTTTGCCACAGTCCCCACCGTCTCCTGTGATGTCATGTTGCATCAGCGGCCTGCTTCAGGCATCTGCCTGTATGGCCTGTGCTTATTATTCTTTGTCATTATATCTTCATAACATGATCTTTTGCTTTGTTGTTATGGTGAGGGTCTGAGATTTAGGTTAGCTGGGGTTGCTTTTGACTATAATTTTAATTTTAACTTCCAATTATCAATGAAAACCTTAACTATTATTTTTTATTTCATGTTTAGAAAGCCTTTGTCTTCTAGACAAACTGCATTGGTTAATAACTAATTTGCTTTCCCATTTTAAAGCAAACAGACAGAAATGAGCCATCAGCAGTGAGAATATGCTATAGTTTCTATGTAAATAGTCAGTTGAGGTTTTAGCAGGTTTGTGTAGTTGTTTCATGGACAAGTGTATAGTTTTAGTTGAAGTTTTAATATTCTAAACA
>PVJC01032597.1:0-19825 GCA_004026665.1 Murina feae
TTGGCGGCACCGGGAAGTGGGAAAGGAAGGCAGCAGGGGACGGGTGAGTGGGAAAGAGTTGGCGGCCTGCTTGGCGGCTTCCCAGGTCCCTTCCGGGGATCAGGGAGCAGGAAAAGGCTGGCCTGACCACGAGGCGGGGTTTTCCCTGCTTTCTGGTGGATGGAGGAAGATGGGCAGTAGGCAAGCTTGGGAGGCAGGCTGCACCCAGCCCTGACCACAGCTCAAAAAAGAGAACAACATGCTGGGGAGGGCAAGAGTCTGAGAGATCATCATAGAGGGGGTGCCTGCTCCAAGCCTCCACGGTGTGCCTGGGGCAGGCCCCCGGCAGGTAGACACACACAGGAGGACTGCTCCAAGCCTCAGATGTGGCTGGGGGCAGGTCCCCAGTGGCGACACACACACATACACACACACACACACACAAAAGGTGCCTGGCAGACTGGGGCCATCATAGGACATCCACTGAGGGGTCCCAGACTGTGAGAGGGCACAGGCCGGGCTGAGGGACTCCCTCCACCCCGAGTGCACAAATTTTTGTGCACCGGGCCCCTAGTGAGTAAATAAATAGGCTTCAAGTGAAATGTTTGCAATAAGTGGAATAGAGTCAAAGGAATAGATAAAACAAGTAAGGGACTGAAAATTACTAGAACTATGATGAGGAAGGCATCAGTTTCTTCTCTCAACAAAGAAATAACAATTATATCTACACTAGAGGCCAGGTTCATGAACTTGGGGGTGGGGGGTCCCTCAGCCTGGCCTGTGCCCTCTTGCAGTCTGGGACCCCTTTTGGGGATGTCTGACTGCTGGCTTAGGCCCAATCCCCTCGGGGATTGGGCCTAAGCCAGCAGTCAGACATCCCTCTCGCAGTCCAGAGCTCTTGAAGTCTGGGACTCCTCGCTCCTTATTGCCCACCTGCAGTGGAGGCAGGAGTAATTGCTGCTGCACTTGCCAGCTATGAACCTGGCTTCTGACTGAGCTGCGCTCCTCTTGTGGGAGTGCGCTGACCACCGGGGGGCAGCTCCTGCATTGAGTGTCTGCCCCCTGGTGATCATTGTGCATCATAGCGACTGGTCATTCCACCATTAGGTGATTTGCATATTAGGATTTTCTTATATAGGATTATTTGAAATGAACATTCTTATAAATAGTGTAATGTAATGAGGAACAAGAAAATGTTTAGTGATGAATTTTTAAACATTGTTTTTAAAAACAGTGAAAATTAGAGTTAATTTTACATGGACCAGGTTTCAGTTGATTTCAAAATTTAAAAGCCACGGGTTTAAAGAGTCTTTTTTGGAAACATGACTTTCACTGTGTTGCACTGAGTGGATGGGTCTCCCAGGAGGAGCATAGCCAGTAGTCTCTAGGACCTGAGAGAAATGCAAGTTCTAAAACCACCCCTCTCATTGGCTGAACCAGAAAGTCCTGGGGCTCAGATATTTGCATCTTAACAAGTCCTCCATATGATTGAGGTGCAGGCTAAGGTTTGAGGACCAGGACTGGAACCAAATCTGGCTCTACGGAGGACATGGCTTTCCTTCTAAGAGGAGGCTGCTTTCCAATGGCAGTCCTCGGATTACTGGTTTGGTGTGAATGAGAGGGTGTTGTCTTCTTTATTCTTCCTTGCCTCTCATAGGCCATTTTATCTCATTCCTCTCACAATACACACACACACACACACACACACACAGATATCATCAGACCAAACTTAAAATATGTGACAAATAAGTGACTACACCTTCTTATTTGTCATATCCTTTGTCTTCTGTCCCATGTACAAAAGGCAAATATTTCTCCCATTTTAGAACACAAAACAAAAATTTATTTATAATGAACAACATAACTGATGTAGAGACAGAGAAGCATCTATCAGATGCTCAAAACTCAGAGGGAAGGTAGGGGAGGGTGGGGGTGGGAGGGAGAGATCAACCAAAGGACTTGTGTGCATGCATGTAAGCATAAGCGATGGATGTGGACAACAGGGGGTGGGGGTGAGGGCAGGAGTGGGGGGATGAGAGGACATTGGGGTGATAATTTCACATTTGTAGTATCTTAATAAAGGGGCGGGGGGAATCCTCTCTTGAATTCCCTTTCCCTTTTAGTCATGGCCCCATTCCTCACCTCCTTTTTATAGCAGAACTCAAAATAATTCTCTAAAAATTCTATTTTGATTTTCTTCTGAACTCACTAAATTAGGCTTTTACTGATACTGTTCTACTAAACCTGCTCTTACTGAGGCCACTTCACTTTGCAAATCCAAGCAGCGATGTTTAATTCTCATCTTACTTGACCTGCCAGCAGCATCTGACGATTTATCACATGTGCCTCCTCAAAATACATCCTTTATTTGACTCCATGTCACCACACTCTCTTGATTTTCTCCAACTCAGTCTCCACCATTAATACTTTCTCATATATCTGAGTACTGAACTCTTCCCTATTCTGTCTACACACATTTCCACATGATTTTATGGGTGCCATGGCTTTACTATCATTTATATGCTATGACTCCCAAATTCCTGTCTCTAGACCTAACTGGGATCCCGAATTCTAAAGTCATACCTGTGTCTATCCCAATATCAATTTTGTTGATTATTAACCTCTTAAAATTAATATGCCCAAACCGAGCTCCTGTATGCCCAGACCTCCTTCTTTAGTCTTTACTATTTCAGCTGATAGTAACCCCATTATTCCAGTTGCTGGGGACTGAGCCACAACCCGGGCATGTGCCCCAACCTGGAATCGAACCACGACCTCCTGGTTCATGGGTTCACATTCAAGCAGTGAATCACACCAGCCGGGCTTACTGCGATATTTTAAAAAAGTCAACATTAAAGCAAAAATCTGTGATAAATAACATATCAAGATTTTAATAAAGATAGGATTTGTATTCCTGACTTCCTGTACCTCCATCACCATGATGGCTGCACTCCGTGTTCATTTTATCTTTTGGTACTTAATGCACATTTGTTGAGGGAGTGAATAAGCGAAGGTCAGCAAAGTGTGCTAGAGGAAGAGGAACATAGGTCTTCAGGACTTCTCTTTGTGCCTTGGTTTTAATAACTAAAGCAACTAACACTCACTATGTGCCAGGTACTGATCAATGTGTAGAAACTTTATGGTAACTTATTTAAATCTCCTCCAAAGCCTATAAATAGTTATTGTTATCATTCCCATTTTACAGATGTGGACATTGAGGTGCAGAGAGCTGGAAGGACTTGTGTGAGCTTGTGCACTAATAAGTGGCAAAGCTGGGCTTGATAGTGGCTGTGTCAGGTCTTCTGTGGATAGGACGTCTGATGGGTTTACAAGGCACCAGGAGACATTCCAGGAAAAGGGAATCTAAGCAAATTCCTTTTACTATTATACAGCAAGTTCACACGGACACCAAAATAAATCATGAAAACATAGGAAAAAACAGATGTCACGATCCAAACCCTAGGCTGGGGAAACTAATGTGGAATTATTTTACGAAGCATGTCAAACATATGGAACAAGTTACAAAGCAGGGCCATTATAGATTTTTTTTTTTTTTAAATACCATTGGCTTCAGGATCCAGGGTGTAGTATGAAAGAAAGAAAAATGAAAGCAAGAGAGAAATTATCCTATTCTCTGCAGCCGCGGAGAGAGGTTTGCTCTGATAGGATTTTTTTATCATTATAAACCTTTTCACAATGATCTTTCCCAGTGAGAAATTATTTATGGTGTCCCTTTGAGTAGGCAAGCAATGCACTGAGCTCTAAATGGCGTGTGTGGAAAGGATGGAATCACAGGTGGGGATCACTTGCTAGAGATTACTTGCAAGTCTATTCATAGCAACTGCCTTTGGCCTTAGCTACACTAAGTTGGAGTGTATGCTGTAAGGGCTCTGTGGAGGGTTATTGTTGGGAAGAAGACTTGCCATTTAAGATGTGGAAACAGCTTCTCAGGGAATATCATTAACACATTTAATCGAGTGTAATCTCTCTACCCTATAGCGAAGCATGATCTCCCCTTGCTTTGTGTGGCATAGGGAAGCTTTATTTTGTGAATGTTGGCCGGCACATACATAAAAGTTTTTGGGAAATCCATTAAGGGCAAACAATGTGAGAGGGACTTCCTATTTGCAGTCTCTATTTTTTAAAAAATGGCCTAGTACTTGGGTGGTGACATAGGTTTGAATGCCAGGCCCTCAGTGAGAATTTAGGATTTCCCCCTCCTCTTCGCAAACTTGGTCTGCAGTAGCAGATTTTACGTGGGCCCTGGAGCCCTAAGCTCTCCCTACTGCGCCCCCCCCCCCCACCAACCACCCTGGAAGCTGCACCTAGGAATGTAGGCTAGCAAAAAAAATGTATCCAGCCTCAGATTACAAGTGGAAATTCATATTCTAATCTGACTTCTTTTAAAATGTGTTGAAGTAAAGTCAGATTTTCTTTCCCTGCTGTTGATTTTTATGTAAATCTCTGGGGCTCTTTGAAGTCCCAGAGGGGACTGACACCTGCTTTGCTGTCTTTACAAGCCCCTGTGAGTGCTTGTCCATCTTCCCCCATGTGTCCCTGAGAAGTGGAAACTCAGCTCTCCTTGGCTGTCCGTGCATGCTAGGAATGACCCCATGCTAATTCACTAAACACCCGGTGGAAATAACGGAGGCGTTTTATTTTTTTAAAATATATTTTTATTAATTTTAGAGAGGAAGGGAGAGGAAGAGAGAGAGAAACATCAATGATGAGAGAAAACCAATGACTGACTGCCTCCTGCACACCCCCTACTAGGAAACAAGCCCACAACCCTGGCATATGCTCTTGACTGGAATTCAACCCAGGACCCTTCAGTCAGCAGGCTGACGCTCTATCCACTGAGCCAAACTAACTAAGGCTAAAGAGGTCATTTTAAAATAGCGATTTAAAAAAAGGAGCATTGGCCTACTGTTCTTTTTAAAAATTTTTTAAATTTGATTTCAGAGAGGAAGGAAGAGAGAGGGAGATAGAGATAGAAACATCAATGATGAGAGAGAATCATCGATCAGCTGCCTCCTGTGTGCTCCACACTGGGGGTCAAGCCCTGACAACCTGGGCATGTGCTGTGACCAGGAGTTGAACCATGACTTCCTGGTTCATAGGTTGATACTCAACCTGGCTGGGCCCATTTTTCAATGTAAATGCAATCTAATTTGCTATCAACAAGAAAACAAGTGAGCTGAGAGTGTGATTGGCAATCTTGCTAAAATCACTCTATCAATTAGCTGTGTGACCTTGGATAAGACACTTCACTTTTCTGGGCCTTGGATTTTGTTTCTGTTTTTCTCTGTAATTGACTTCCTCTACATACGCAATTAATACATTTACATATACAGTTTCATTCATTCATGCATTCACTAAGCAGATATATTAATCATCTACTTTTGGTGCCTATGATTCAATGTCAGATGTGATTAAACTTAATTGCTATACTCTTGGAGTTTACAGTCTAATAGGAAGAGGTATATACATTAATAAAAAATCATGAGAATAAGAAAAAATATAAATCTAATAACTTTAAAAGAGGAGAAATGCTTTCAGTTATGCAAACATTTAAAAGGGGAAATTGAATTAGTCCATCAGGGGTATTATATTTTGTGTGAGTGATAGTTTAGGAAAAACAAAGTGCTTGCAATCACATTTTTCCACTCAAAAATAGTTTTATTGAATCTCAGAAAAAAATTGATGTCCCGTTTCATAATATGAAGAAAAAAATTCAGTGACTTCTATGAGAACTTGTAGGCAGACACTCAACTTTGTCAGGAAAAGCTGAGCTTCTAAGATCTAAGTATGAATGGATCTCGTGTGTGGGAGAAAATACAATGCATTTGTGAGCAGGCTTGAAGGCATAGGATAACGGGAGGGAGTGTGTGCAGTGGAGTGGGCAAGATGACAAGCTGTGAGACAGCGTGAGATATCCCTTCTCACAATCCCTTAAGCCTTAAAGCTACTGAACTCACACAGTGCTTCCATGGAAATTGATGTAGAGGTTGGGCTTTATGACTCTAGACAGGAGACCAAGAAACAGATGCTTAAAGATGTAAATTATTAGGAATCTGCAGAAAGGAAGGCTATGTCTTTGGGCTTCACAAAGGTATAGCGTTGGATTTAAGGTTACGCTCAATAAGATTACGGTGGGCAACTGGTCCAGCAAATGTTGGAGTTATACTACAATTTAATTGTGTTATGTTAAATAGAATAGTTCTAAAGAAAAAACAGGCTCTGCTTTTTAGCTTCTCAAGTGGTATCTGATGTCTGTGATGCCTGTACTCAAATCCTCTCAGCCTCACCTGGCTATGAGCTTCAACTCACCCCACGACAATAGCATCTTCTCTTGTGTGCACATTTCTTCCTACAATCTCTGCTGACTTATCAAGCATTTGTTTGTTATTAGCAGAGACACAAAAGCAACTTTTTGGTTTCAAGCCACACAAAATTTAATAGAAAAATTATTTTAAGCTAAAAAATATTTTAAGATTAAAAAACTTCAAGGTACTCATCTCATTTATATCTAATTTTAAGAGTCTAAAACCCTACATTGCTCAAGGATCAAAGTTTATGTCTATTTTACAAAGTTCATACTTATTAATTTCTATAAGTTAACTTATTAATTCCTTTTTTCACTAGTAAAAAATAACAACAGAAAAAAATACATAAAAAAAAACCAAAAACTCTGGGGTTTATAAATTCTTTAAATTGACATTTTATTTTATAATGTCACCATACAGTGGTGACATCTCTATATAATTACATAAAATATACATCTTTATATAATTACTAGGGGCCTGGAGCACAAAAATTTGTGCACTTGGGTGGGTCCCTCAGCCCAGCCTGTTTCGTCTCGCAGTTTGAGACCCCTCGGGGGATGTCTACCTGCTGGTGTGCCTGGCCAGCCTGGGTGAGGAGCTGATGGCTATTTGCAGACTGGCCAAACCCCCCAGTGGGGTCCCTCACCCCGTGGGGATGTGGACAGCCTGGGTGAGGGGCTGAGGGCAGTTTTCAGGCTGCCCACAGTCCCTTCAGGGTTCAGGTCCCTACTGGGGTGCCTGGCCAACCTGGGTGAGGGGCTGAGGGCCGTTTTCAGGCTGCCCACAGCTCCCATTGACCCAACGTCCCAGCAAGGCTGGCTGGAATCAGGTTTCTGGGGTTTATTTATCTTCTATAATTGAAACTTTGTGCCTTGAGTAGAGGCCTAGTCAGACAACGAAGCCTCCTGTTTGCTTCAGCTCTGTGGCTTCTATAATGGAAACATTGTTGCCTTGAGCAGAGGCCTGGCTGGCCTAGACAGGCAGTTTCAACTCCATCTCTGGTGCAACAGAAGCCTCCTGTTTGCTCTAGCTCTGTGGCTGCCAGCCGCCATCTTCGCTGGGTTAATTTGCATACACCCGCTCTGATTGGCTGTTGGGCATGGCTTGGTTGGAGGGCATGGCTTAGGTGTCTCAGAGTGATGGTTAATTTGCATATTACTCTTAGATTATATGTAACAATATTTATCTCTACATAGAACAAAACAATATGTGAATAAGTGTATATATATGTATGTATATACACACACACACGTAATATACATTACACATATATAAATAAATTAATACAACATCCTATATAATAAGAGAGGAATATGCTAATTAGCCATTATGCCCTGAGGTGGAACAACCAAGCACGTCACAACCAGATCATGGGTCAGCAGGAGGGTGGGCCAGCAAGGTACAAGCAGGCAGCAGGGAGCTACAGGAGGGGGCAGGGCAGCAAGTAAGAGGGAGGGGAGGGGAGCGGGGAGAACTACAGGAGGGCGGGAGAGTGGGCGGAGAGCTACAGGAGGGTGGCAGTGACCTACTGGCTACAAGAAGGTGGCAGAGAGCTACAGGTCAGGGCAGGACAGCAAGCAAGTGGGAGGTGGAGAGCTACAGGAGAGGGCAGGGCAACAAGATAGGAAGAGGGGCGGGGGAGCTACAGGAGGGTGGGGCAGCAGGTGGAGAGCTACAGGATGGTGGCAGTGATCTACTGGCACACGGATTTGTGCGCAGAGTTACTAGTATATACATAAACAGATGTCTTACCTGTATTTGCTTGACACAGGCTTTAGTGCTAATGCTTTATTGGGAAGAGAATCCCAGGGTGATTAGAGCAGAAGGAAAGAGAAGTATGAAGAGAACAATGGGGAGCAAGATGGTGTGTTACCATGCTGACCATAGCTTCACCAAGGGCCACAAAGAGACATAGTCACTCCATCAGTGATGCACCACTTGTAGCATAGTTTGGACAGGCAGCATGACAAAATCCTGCATCTAAACAGTGCATTAAAGAAATAAGTGAGTTGACATTTATTTGCAGTTCTCATCCATTTTCTGCTTTCTGTTGGTCAAAGTTTGCCTAATGGAAGTTGACTGTCCCCGCACTTAAAAAGTTCAGGTCTTACCTCATGTAATGTGTGCTTCTGGAACTGAAGTCTGGGAATGATGGGAGGAAATAGAGACTCCAGATATGTGGCTTGTTTGCCTTCAGATATAATATTCTGCACCTGTGGTAAATAGAGTGTATGAAAACCCCCAATTTTCCATGCTTCTCTGCATTCACATCTTTTGGTAGTAGATGCCCTCCTAACATGGACTCTGGGTTTGCCTTGTCTCTTGCTTTGGTCAAAATAACCTTAACAATTTGACCTCAACAGAAGCTTTAAAATGCACTCATGCATTTTCACTTCCTCTCTTGCCTCTGATTGCCTGGAAACGTACTCATGGTGGCTGAAGACCACACTTGGGCTAGCCTGTTGGAGGGATATGAAAGACATGTACAAGTGAGAACTTAAGGAGAAGCACTCAGTTATCTCATCTATTCTATACCAGCCTGCAGACAGCTGACCCCAAAACAGGTCAAAGAGCCCAGCCAAGATCAGCAGTCACTCACCCATATGCAGCTGATGAGCCCAGAGGAGACCAGGATTGTCATACTGACCCATAAAATAGTCACCAATAATAAATGACTATTATTTTAAACCATTGAGTTTGGAGTAGGTGTGTTACATAGCAATGGCTGAAATAATATCGTGATTAGTGAGATTTGGGGTGACTTTATGATCTAGTCTTCTCAGAGGAAGTCTGTAGGAGAAATGAGCCTATAGGAAGAGCTTGCGCTGTTACATACTTAGCAACATACCAAGGAAATATTTTTATTATATTTTAAAGTTGCTCAGAAAGAAAAGAATAGACACTAATTGAAGGGCTGCTTTGGAGTAGGTTATTTTTATTTGGGAGAATGTAAACACGTCTCATCTAAAAATTGAACATATTCTGGGTACATTGAAACCCAATGTTTGTTTTATCATGGCATTCCAAAGCCATTTCCACATAGGTAGGGGGATCTTGGGCTGGCATTCGAAAGTATTTCCCAACAAACCATCGCTTTCACTGTTACTTTGAGGTCTCCCTGTAGACATGTGAGTGGAAATAAGTGCATTGGGGACCTCAGAAGGTTTGGCAGTGCATCTTAGATGCTTCTACGAGCCACACAAGTTAGGAATCTGGGATGGAAATCTCCTAAGAATAACCATTCTCACGAAATTTCCAATCCCTCTTGTTTTTGGCAGAATTAAAAATTCCGTGGAAATGGCTCATGTCGCAAGACTTGTGTGTGGTGCTGGCCAGCACCAGGAAGAAGAGCGGCCCAGGAAAGGAAAACCAAACCAATGTGGCAGCATGTTTTCACGCCTTTCAAAAGGTTTGGGTTTGGCTCAAACCAAGAAAGAGCCCTTGCGGTTGTTATGTTGTGCCAGCTCCTTCAAATGCCATGCACCTGACTCATGAAGCTTTGAATATCAGCAGGAGTGAAAACAAGGGAGTGAATAAAATTTCAGTATCCCTGATGTTCAGACACACTTTGAGCAAGACTCCTTGCTGGGAGAAAGAGCAGAGTGCAGATTACCATTGGAGCAAGACGTACTCGTACCATTTTTTTTCCTGGAAGATGGAGTGGCAACGCAATTTACCCATCAGTCAGTGTTTTATGTGCCAGGCGTAGAGGTGATCCTCAGGTATACAAGACTTCGTTTCTCCCTTCAGATGGTTCACTTGTTTGCTTAAGATGGACCAACCTGCACTGGGATTATCTTGCTCTTTCCAAAATTTCACTAGAATTTTAAACTCTCATAATGTATAATACTTGTGTTTTTGAGACTAATTTTTCCATTTCTCTCACCTCACTATTGCATAAGCTAATTCTACTGCTTGGAACATCTTACCACCTATTGTCTGCTTGGCGAATTCCAATTTCTATGCCAAATTCAGCTTAGACATCAACTTAAGTCTTGCCAAACATAATTAACTATTTCCTTATCTTTGCTACCTTTCTACTTTGGGCATATTTATATTATTGCACTTAACATACAAAATTGTGTTCTTAGCACAGTACCTGGGGCATAATAGATGTTTGGTAAGTGGAATTTGTTTGTACAACACATCATTGCACAAAGTTCCGTTTCTGAAACGCATGAGCGCTCAATCAACATGTGCCTCATCCTTATCTCTCAACCTCCTCATACTAATTAACCATTTGTCATTCCCAATGTGACTTCTGTCTCAGCAGCTTCCACACACCTCCCATCCTCCAGGTCACTCTGTCAGCCTTCTCATAGTCATCAAATGCTCATGGGTTAGTTCTTCCTTTTCTTTTTTAAATCAATTGGTCTAATTCTACATTGCCAATTTAAAGGGATCTCATCTGCTGGACTCTAGCACCATTTATAGCACCAATTTACTTGACATCTAATAATATGGTAATATTTGGGCTTGAAATACAGAAACTCTAATTCCCCATGAAGTTAAAACAGGATAATCCAATTTAATTTACTTTTCAAGTCGCCAGTGTCTGGGTACTCCATCAGATTACAGCAGGAGATGGTACTAATGAAGCAAAGGTCAGGGGCTCACATCTCTGTCTGGTCTAATTAGTGTTATTATTTTTCACATTCCCCTTCCATTTCCCTCAATCTCAAGTCTCTGACGAAGGAGTGCAGTTGTGCAGAGGGATGTCCAGAAAAAGGAAGCTCAGGATGGGCTCAGTGTAAACCCACTGTCGTTCTAGAAAGGCAACTGACAGTTTCGGTGCTGTTCCTGTGTGTGTGTGTGTGTGTGTGTATACACGTGTGTGTTTGTGCCTGGGAGGGTCATTTTTGGTATATCCACAAATACAAGTGTCCATCCTCCTAATCTCTCTCTCTTACGTGATTTGAAAAGCATGCATTGTTTTAGTTAGACAGAAGGATTATCTTACTTTAATACTGGCATTTAATGTACATTATCACATTTATTATCATATCAAAAACAGATGTTTAAAATTGGGGCGAGAAATCCTATAACACGGATTGTATTACCTCAGGGCCACCCTATGCTCACTGCTCAGTTGTGTTTTGTTATGGCTTTAATAGAGCAATAATGTGTTCCCATGAGTCTTGGTCTGGTATCAGATGACATGTGGGCTAATTTTGGTGGGTTGAGCAGATCGGTAGGGGGTTATACAAACCAGAGCAATTTGCCCCCCCCCCAACAATAAGAAAATATGTGAAGCATTAGTGTTAATAGTCAAGACATCTGTCTCTTCTTATCTCCTCTCTTCTTTCTCACTCTCTTTCATCCTTTATCTTTGTCTATTTTATCCAAAACCTATTGCCATTTTTCCTGTCTCCAAATATCCCTCAAACTTTATCCAGAAACAGAATCTACCTCCCATTACTAACTCTCTTATGTCTGCAAAAGCTAGTTGAAAACTTCCACTTATTTGCCTTTCTTAACATTGCTTCTGTACTGATCAAATTAAAACAAGCAAGCTTAGAAAAACTGATAGCATTCTTGATTTTAGAAACGATAATCAATGCGATTTAGATAAGATTTTTAAAAAAGGCGGGTGGGGGGGTGGGGAGCAATAAAAGCCTATGTGGAACCCAGCCAGCAATTCATCTGTTTGCATTAATAGGTTCCAGCAATGGTACCACAGGCACGGAATGCCTGCTTGCCACTGCACTTAGCAAGCACATGAGCTTAAAAATAAACTTTGACAATGTAGATCTCTTTGTCCTTTCAGGAATGGAAAACATTATGTACTTCAAAGCATACGAAGCCCGTTTTCAAAATGTAGTTGGGATATTGTTACTCTGGCGATTGGGAGGGTCTTCGGGCTGCACACAGTACGTGAGCGCTTCGTGGGTCATAGTACTGGACCCGCAAGCCATTGAGAAAAATGACGGAGGCAGTTTTGATCTGCGCATTCCTAAGGAAGAAACTTCTGTCTTGTAAGTTCCCTGGAATCACTGGGATATAGTCTCTTTTCAGTCAGGGAATTTTTCAGGAACCCAACTGCAGACGCAGGGCGTTTGAGTAGCGTATTTCACTCGCGCACAGCAGTGTATGTTCAGTTTTGAGTGTTTTGGGACAGGAAATTGATCTATAGGATAACATTCACACACAAAAAGGAAACAGTATGGGACGATGGCTTGTTAGTACAAGTGACTCTGTTTTGGAAATTACGGACAAGAAACCTTGGAGGAAGGACGGCATTAAAGATCAAAAGCATGATGACTCCTGATGAAAACATCCCCAAATGATGAACCCACGAGCAAAAAGGAACTTCTACTGTGAGTATCTTAGCAATAATCACGTATTGGGTTTGTTTTCACAACGCCTGGAGTATATGGAGTAGATTTCCAAGCAAGCACTTGTCTCAGGGAGTCTTCATTATAGGCAAGTCTATAATTAAACTCATTGGGTGGTTCCAACAGAGGGTTAGTTACTGAGGTTTTTTCCATTACCTTGCAATTCTGCAAGAAATTGCATGTAAATGTAGGCACATTTTATACAATAAGCATGATAGATCAACCTTTATGTGATGTGTTACTCTGGAAAATTGATCACCATAAGTATCTATAAATTCCATTCCATTTTGATTCTGGATATTTAAACTATGTTTCATTTGGTTTCATATTATGCTTAATCCTATAATCACTTTTTCATGATTCATAGAGAAAGAGAGAGAGAAAGAGAGAGAGGAGGGAGAGGAAAGAGACATTATATATAGACACGCTATTTGTAATTTATTTAGAGAGAATATTAACTGTTTCCTTGATAAATCTTATTTGTATGGTAGGTTAGAGATGGCTTAGAATCTTGGAAGTGGGGAAGAAAGGGTATGAGAGCTTAAACTAAAACTTGGGAACTAAGACCTTTTTTATTTTTCCATTTCCAGTTTATTTGGTAAGTCATTTTTTTGAAAATCGTTTAGATGTCTCTATAAGACTTGTCAGTTCATAGGAATATTGTTGTAGTCTTAGAATGTCAACCAGGCTAATCAACAGCATGACCCATGCAAATACTAAGCGTAGCTAAGTCCCTCTTTAGTGCCTGGCATTCTGAACAGATAGTTTTTGATGATTGACTATATGCTGGTGTTGGGTAATAGGACAAATATCCTGATTGTATAGTAATCATTTCATATCAGGATTTTACTTTATAAGCTTATCTATGAGTATGATGGAATTCTGTTTAACCAGAGCTGTATAATAATGTGTTTACATCAAATTCTAAATGATTTCTATTCTTGGTTGCTTTTCTTTTGAAATAAAAAAAAGAAGTCTGTTAAACTTCTTGTTTATTTGAAGAGATACCGTAAAGTTTTGGGAATGATTCAGTATATACAATATCAGCTTATTTCTATTTAGCACGTATTTCCAGGCACTAGGGTGGGGCATTGGGACTTGCAATTAGCAATTTTGGAGCCCCCTCTGCTGAGAATTGATGGGTAAGCCAAGACACTGGCCAAACCCTAAAATGGGGGAGCTCATTTTTTTTAGGTGTCAGAGGCATGAAAAGAAACTATGAAGCGTGTGTATAAAGAGATTCTTGGAGGCAAGCCAAGTAATTCTGGAGGAGAGAAGCAGAAAATATGGAGAAAAGTATTGAGTGGGAGAGAGCTGGAGAGATAAGGTAAATTCACCAGTGATGCCATCTCCATCTCATATGGGGTCAGATAACACTGTTATAATACTCTAATTTTTTTGCTATACATATTTGTTAAACTGGACACATGTCTTTATTCTACTGCAATTACAAAACAAGAGTGTTGTGCACGTGGTTTTATTTTATCTTATTGGAAGGGTGATGGGATCTTTTGGATGGTAAAAGACAGAAGCTGTAAGTAAACAACAGTTATCACCAGGGTAAAAGACTTTTAGGTAATCATATATAACATATGGATAAGCTGAAATTATCCCTTACCAGTTCAGTTTAGTCTCCTACTTAGAGGTATATTTTATAGGTAATTTATCTAGGTAGTTCTAACCAGAATAAGATATTCTACAGGAATCACTTGGAAGTTCTTTTCAAAATTAGAAGGTCGGTTGATATTGTCTGCATGAACACTTTTTCAAGCTAAAATCATCTGGATTTTTATGCAGAACTCTGGGACCCCAATCAAGAAATGATGCACCATCAGCAAAGTCTTAAGGCTTTCTCTTGTTAAGGAAAGGGAAGGCATGTGATTATAATACGAAAGCCAAGTAAGTTATGTATGATAGAATGATGAAGATTTTTGAGGATTATCTTCAAAGGAAAAATGTAGGCCGAGACCCCCCACCAGGTTCAGGATGTGGTTACTGATGACAAATGATAGCATGAATTTTTATGACATCTTGTAAATTTTTTTCTGGTTAGTTGTTTGACATTAGCAAGATCTGTCAGAACTTCCCAAAGATTTGTTGTGTCAAGTGGAATGAGCTTCCTGCCACTGGGAGATGAGGAGGTTCATCACAGAGGGAAAAGCAAATACGGGATGTCCCCAAAACATATATATACACACTTTTACAGCTGATAGCTCAGTTTTGAAAACAAAATGTATTTTAATAAACATTGCCTTTATAATTATTCAAAGCGTATGTATACATTTTTGGGGATACCCTATATTTTGAGTTAAACAAACGTACATTGGAATTCCAGGTTCCCCAATTCTAAAATGTGTGACCTTGAGCAAATTACTTAAATTCCAAGTGTCTGGTTCCTCATATATGAAATGGGGTTAATAATTTTTCTGTCTTAGAATTGTTGTAAAAATTAAATGAGATCATTTATATCACTAGTTTGGCCTGTCGCAAGTGTCTGATACAATGGCTAAACTACATGACCTTTCTAACTTTATGGTTTTAGTATTGTATCTGTTTAAAATAAGCTATACTCTTAGATTGTGCTGGATACTATCCAAAGATGTAACTCAATAGAAATATTTATTCTCCACCTAGTGGGCTCCTAATGTAAGAAAATGATAAAACCAAACTACTACAAGTGCAGTAGAAGAATATGTAAGGCAATCAGAATGTATGAATTAGAAATAATGAAGTTTCCTTAAAGATATTTTAGATGTGATAGGTGATGATATCAGTTTTATCGACTGTTCTAAAAACCTCAATGATTAAGGCAGTGGAAATACTGGAGTGGCTATCACTTA
Source organism: Murina feae (assembly GCA_004026665.1). Classification (NCBI taxonomy): domain Eukaryota; kingdom Metazoa; phylum Chordata; class Mammalia; order Chiroptera; family Vespertilionidae; genus Murina; species Murina feae. The sequence goes on from PVJC01032597.1 coordinate 15,481, forward strand.
TTAATTTCCCCTTTCATTTTGTGTCTAATCATCCTAAGAAACCCTCTGTAATCAGTAAAGTCAGTCTCAGTAGAAATGAATGGCTTTTTGAGAGTTTAAGGACTAAAAATGTTCATCTTCAAAATATGTCCTATGACATCTTTCAGTGGTGACTGCAAAAGTCAAAGATTTATGAGGGTGGAGTTTTGATGATTTAGTTTATTGTGTCCATTTGATAGAAATGCAAAGCACTTGGCAGAGCCACCATTCTTATACTACTGCTTACACTGGCTTCCGCAATGCTTACACATCACAGATAGGAAATAACAATCTAGCTGTTAGATTTACTGTATGGAAGGTTGCTATGTCTTAGGGAGAGTGTCAGTACTGCCTATTGATGGAAATATTTTGCATGTATAGAGTGTCATTTTCTTTTCAAAACATTTCCACGTATATTATTTTTTTCTCACCCTTGAAATAGAGAGGGATACTGCATTTACTTCATTTGCTGCAGTATATGAACAATAAACCCAGAGTTTAAGCAGAATTGTCTAAGGAGAAAGTGAATTATGAACTAATGAGGCTTTGACCTAGTATAATTAGTCTAATGGTTTTATAACCATCTTGGATTTTTATCCAGAAATACATGATTCACTCAGTCCTTTACTGCTTTAGCAAGAACCTTAAACTTCTACTTTGTATTATACCATCATCCACAGAGGCCCAACTAATCAGACACACACAAAAGATATAGTACAACGGGCTTCAACCTCAGTCAGGTGTGCAGAAAAATCTGAGCATTTGTAATTCTCTGTCTTCTCTACTATCAGAATCTCCAAGACACTTCAAGAGAGTAAAAGTATTTATATTTACTCATTTAAATTTTTTGTTTTACAGAGGATTCAAGGCTACTACTATTATACTCTTGGCTGAAATGACATGGATCTGAACAATTGTATTTTACATATTTCATATTATTTACATACTAGGGGCCCAGTGCACTGGAGGGGGGCAGTCCCTCAGCCTGGCCTGACCCTCTCTCAGTCTGGGAGCCCTTGGGGGATGTCTGACTGACAGCTTAGGTCCACTCCCCGCAGTTGGACATCCTTAGCACTGCCATGGAATTGGGAGAAGCTCCCATCACTGCTGCTGCACTAGCCAGCCATGAGCCCAGCTTCTGGCTGAGCAGTGCTCCCCCTGTGGGAGCACACTGACCATCAGGGGCAGCTCCTGCATTAAGCATCTGCCCCCTGGTGGTCAGTGTGCATCATAGTGACCAGTTGTTCTGCTGTTCAGTCGATTTGCATATTAGCCTTTTATTATATAGGATTTGATATATACACATAATATTCTACACTATTATATTATGTCATATTATATGATAAATTAACCAAGTGACAATATCAGGTAAATTTCTGCTCCATGTCTCTTCAAAGGCTAATAAACTAAATCTGATAAGCATAGATTTTTAGACTCAGGGCATGGTTATGTTTGTTGATTTCAGTGTAATAATCAGAAGTTTTACTTAGTGTGATTGAAGACTTTAGCTAGCAGGAACCACAATTTACAGGTACAAGAGAAACAGAAAACTGTATAGCAGGGTCCATGTATCTTGCACAAGTTATCCCCTAGGTGACTTTAAAATGAAATATGTTGATTTTTTCCAATCAGTAGCTTTATCTGTGCAATTTTTTAAAGCTTAGTTCCTAATTTTCTTTTCATTGAAAACCTTCAGATTGCTGTATGTTCTGTATACTACTTTTGGTTGGTGGCATTTCATGAAAAAGTAGGCTTAAAGGAGAAATCATGGAATAGAGGGCTTAGGTGCATTTTGATTTGAATAGAATAAAACTTAGAGAAGATCTTGTTCATGAACATTGCTGATACTATATTAGACTTATTTTTTTCTCCTGTGAGAGAAACAGCTTCTAAGGTTAGGCTAAGTGCAGCTGAGCTAATAGAGCTGTGATTACAGGTCATTAAATAGTATGATGCTGAAGTGTTTTATTTCCATTATGCTGTTTTTATTCTTTTGGAACTCAAGGTCAGAGGTCAAGATGAATTGAACAGTCAGGTGGAAAAGCAACCAGTAACTTTTAATATCTTGAGATTTTAGAGTTCTGAGTGGTGTGACCCTTTCATAGTTCTTGCTTTTTCTTCATATTTTATTTACTTATTTATTTTGAAAATAATACAATTTTTTTTATTACATAAAGTTTTACAAAGATTAGTACATATATTTCTTTTTTCCCCTGCCCTTCCCCCAGCCTCCCCTAACCCCCAGTGTTTTGTGTCCATTGGTTATGCTTAAATGCATGCACAAAAGTTCCTTGGCTGATCTGTTACCACCCTCCCCACCACGTCCCTGTCCTTGTTGCTGTAATTTGACAGTCTGTTTGATGTTGCTCTGCCTCTGTATCTATTTTTGTTCACCAGTTTATAATGGTTATTATTATCCATAGATGAGTGAGGACATGTGGTATTTTTCTTTCATTGACTGGCTTATTTCACTTAGCATTATGTTCTCCAGTTCCATCCATGCTGCTGCAAATGATAAGAACTCCTTCCTTTTTACAGCAGCATAGTATTCCATTGTGTGGATGTACCACAGCTTTCTAATCCATTCATCTGCTGATGGGCACTTAGGCTGTTTCCAAATCTTAGCTATGGTGAATTGTGCTGCTATGAACATAGGGATGCATATGTCCTTTCTGATTGGTGTTTCTGGTTTCTTAGGATATATTCCTAGAAGTGGGATCACAGGGTCAAATGGGAGTTCCATTTTTAATTTTTTGAGGAAACTCTATACTGTTCTCCACAGTGGCTGCACCAGTCTGCATTCCCACCAGCAGTGCACGACTGTTCCTTTTTCTCCGCATCCTCTCCAGCACTTGTCGTTTGTTGATTTGTTGATGATACCCCACTATCACCATTGGCTTTTTCTTCATATTTTAAAGGTTTATTTTACTTTTGCAAAAGGTATACAGGATTCCCACTCCTTCAGGGTAAGATAGTCTGCTCACAGAACACAAATTTTTGTCATATATATATATATATATATATATATATATATATATATATTTATATTTAAAAATTATTTTAAAAATGTATAAAGTAAAATTCACAAATTTTTGTATGCTTAATTCTGTGAATTTCCATATATAAAGACAGTTTTGTAACCACCACCACAATCAACATACAGAACAGTTCCTTCAGACCAAGAACATTCCATCTTGCTTCCTCTTTGTAGTCAAAACCTCCCCCATTCTTAACCCCTTGGACCACCTACCCGTTTTCTGTCTCTATAGTTTTGCCTTTTCTTAACATGTCATTTAAGTGAAATTATAATTTGCAACCTTTTGAGTCTGTTTTCTTTCACTTAGTGGAATGCATTTGTGATTCATCCATGATGTCATGTTTATCAGTTGTCTATTTCTTTTTATTGCTGGACAGAATTTTACTGTACCAGAGTTTGTTGATTGATTCACCAATGAAGAACATTCAGTTTGTTTCCAGTTTGGGGTCATTATGAAAAATGATATACTTTAAGCATAATATACCTGAAAGATAGGTTTTTGTGTAGGTGCAAGTTTTCATCTTTGTGGGGTAAATGAATACCTACAAGTAGGATTCCAGATCCTGTGGTAAGTGAACATTTAAATTTATAAGAAACTGTCAGTTTTCCAGAGTGACTTTACCATTTTGAATTCCCAATAGCAATATATGAGAGTTCTAGTTACTCTGCTTCCTTGTCAGCACTTGGGATTGTTAGATTAAAAAATATTCTGCCCTAGCTGGTTTAGCTCACTGGTTTAGTTGGCCTGCAGACTGAAGGGTCCCAGGTTCAATTCTGGTCAAGGGCATGTACCTTGGTTGCCAGCACATCCCTGGTGGGGGGTGTGCAGAAGGCAGCTGCTCGATGTTTCTCTCTCATCGATGTTTCTGACTCTCTATCCCTCTCCCTTCCTCTCTGTAAAAAATCAATAAAATATATTTAAAAAAATAAAAATAAAAAATATTCTTAGCTATTCTAGTATGTTGTGTAAAGACATCTCACTGTTGTTTTAAATGTTATCTTTTCATGTGCTAATTTTCAATCTGAATATCTTATTCAGTGGAATATCTGTTCAAATAATTTGTCAATTTACTGGAAATTTATTTTTGTACTATTGGTGTTGAGAATTCTTTTTAAATTATGGGTATAAGCCCTTAGTTGAATTTGTGATTTGAAGGTATTTTTACTGTAGTTTTTCTTTCATTTTTTAACCATCTTTTAAATATATATATATATATTGATTTCAGAGAAGAAGGGAGAGGGAGAGAGGGAGAGAGGGAGAGAGGGAGAGAGAGAGAGAGAGAGAGAGAG
>PVJC01032598.1:0-19841 GCA_004026665.1 Murina feae
CCTGAGACCTGAGGCTTGAGTTACTTAGTATTGAGAATAGAAAAAACAAGGCTGAGATATATTCTTTTTTTATGAATAAATATTTATTGTGAAAATATATGAAGTAAAACATGATAGAAATATAGGAGAAACAGAAGGCATTAATCAGAATGAGAGATTTTTAAATACGTTTTTCAACAAATAGAAAAACAGACAAAAATAGTTAAAAATAGAGGAACTGGGTATCTCTATTCAAATGTTAGCACATCCCTAATTTTTTAAAAATTTTATTGGAGTGACAGTCAACATTCTGAACATATAGGTTTCATGTGTGGATTATTACTTTACAAAATCTGTATATAGGACCATGTACCCACCACCCAAAATCAAATCTTCTCCTGTCATATCATGTTAGGACCCCTTTCTTCCTCCCACTCCCCTCCCTCTGGCAATCACCACACTGCTGTTTGTGTTCATGAGTTTCAGTTTCATATTCCACATATGAGTAAAATCATGCAGCTCTTACGTTTTTCTGTTTGACTTCTTTCACTTCACATAATGTTCTCAAGGTCCATCCTTGTTGTTGTAAATGATACTATGTCATCCTTTCTTATGGTCGTGTAGTTCTCCATTGTGTATACTAGTATATACTACATCTTCTTTATCCAGTCCTCTTATCACTGATCACTTTGGCTAATTCTAACTCTTAGCCACTGTAAATAATGCTGCCATGAACATAAGGGCGCATACTAGTATATCTTTGCATATAAGTGATTTCGAGTTTTCCGGGTATATACCCATGAGTGGGGTTGTTGGGTCATATAGTGGCTCTCTTTTTAATTTTTTGAGGAATCACCAGACTGCTTTCCATAGTGGTTGTACCAGTCTACATTCCAACCATCAGTGAATGAGGGTTCCCTTTTTTTCACGACCTTTCCAACACTTGTTGCTTGTCTTGTTGATAATGGCCACTCTAACTGGTGTAAGGTGCTATCTCATTGTAGTTTTGATTTGCATTTCCCTGATTTCCAGTGAGGTTGAACATCTTTTCCTATACCTATGGCCGTTTGTATGTCTTCTTGGGAGAGGTGTATATTAAGGTCCTCTGCCCACTTTTTGATTAGATTGTTATTTGTTTGGTGTTGAGTTTTATGAGTTCTTTATATATTTTGGAAATTAAACCTTTGTCAGAGCTACTGTTGGCAAATATCATCTCCCATTTGGTTGGCTGCCTGTTTGTTTTGTTGACAGAGAAGTAGGCAAGAAGTCCTACTTTGCCATGGAGGAGAGGATTTCAGGCAGGTGTCACAGTCAGAATCCATAAGTGTTCAAATGGCATGCCCCTCTCTTCTATCAAACGGCAATTTCTGAGAACCTGGGTTATAGGAATGAGGCAAAATCCAAGAATTAATACAGGAATGCAACGCTCTGCTAGAAGCAGCAGAAGGCCAGACTAGGGTCACTTATAAACAAGAGTCAGGTGGCACGGAACCTCAGGGGAAAGTGGACAGTGGGAGATGGTCACTGTTGAAACAGAGGCAAGCATACAGGATCGCTAGGAGCTGTAAATTCTTCATAAATTAATAAGATAAAACATTGCCTTAACTCCATTAATATTAATGATAATAATAGCTAACATTTGTTGAAAGCTTAGTATGTGCATGAATTTTTAAAATTTAATCCTCACAGTGATTCTATAAGGTATGTTCCAATTTAATTGTCATTTTATAGGTGAATAATCAGAAGCTTGGAGAACTTTATTTGCCCAAGGTCATACAGCAAGTAGCTAAGTCAAGATGTGAATCTAGGCTATCTGAGTTCAAAGTCTACATTCCTGACAACTAACTTCTTAAATATGTCATAGGGAAATATCTACTATAATTGCCATACCAGGAAAACAAAGTAAAACAAAATACCCTTCAATAGAAACTACAATTAGATAAACTAAACTTACAAGGTAAACTCTCTACTTAATGCATGTAACTAAGTTAACTGTACTAGTAAACTAAAGCGTTATTTTTAAAATTTAATTTCAGTATTTTATTCTTTGGCATACCACTGGGGGAAGATGATCAGTCAGGAGATAGGATTAGAGAAGAACATGGACTCTTGAACTAAAAGCAGAACAAAATATATGAATATTATTTTGGTTTTGGTATCAGGATACTGCTGGCCTCATAAAATGAATTTGTGAGTATTCCCTCCTCTTTGATTTTTGGAAGAGCTTAAGAAGTGTTAGTATTAATTCTTCTTTATATGTTTGATAGAATTTACCAGTGAAGCCATCTGGTACTGGACTTTTCTTCACTGGGAGCTGTTCTGTATTACTGATTCAATGTCCTTATCAGTAATTGATCTATTCAAATTTTCTGTCTTGCCTTCCAGTCTTGGTAAGTTACATGTTTCTAAGTATTTTTTTTTTTAATTTCTTCTAGGATTTCCAGTTTATTGCAGTGTAACTGTTCATAGTAGCCCCTTATGACCCTTTATATTTCTGTGGTAATGTCTCCCTTTTTTATTTATAATTTTGTTGATTTGACTCCTCTTTTTCCTTGGTTAGTCTAGCTATGGGTTTGTCAATTATGCTTTTTTTTTTTCCTCAAACAAACAACTCTTGCCCTAGCTGGTTTGGCTCACTGAATAGAGCATTGGCCTGCAGACTCAGGGGTCCCAGGTTCAATTCCGTTCAAGGGCATGTATCTTGGTTGCAGGTATATCCTCAGTGGGGGGGGGGTGCAGGAGGCAGCTGATCGATGCTTCTCTCTCATCGATGTTTCTAGCTCTCTTTCCTTCTCCCTTCCTCTTTGTAGAAAAATCAATAAAATATATTTTTTAAAAAACAAATTTTCTGTTCCCTATTTAACTTATTTCTGATCTAATCTTTGTGATTTTTATTTTTTCATTGGGGCTCAGTTTGTTGCTTTTCTAGTTTCTTAAGTCATAGAGTTAGGTTGTTGTGGGGGTTAGAGTTAGGTTTGTTGCTTCTTAATATAAGTATTTATTGCTATGAATTGCTTTTGCTTCATCCCTTAAGTCCTGATATTGTGTTTCCATTTTAATTTGTCTCAAGAAAAGTTTTTACTTCCCCTTTAAGTACTTCTTCGCTCCATTAATTGTTCAGGAGAGTATGATTTCATTTTAATGTGTTCACAATATTTTTAAGTTTTCCCTTTTGTTATTGCTCTATAGTTTTCTGCCATTATGGTCAGAGAAGACCATTGGTATTATTTAAATCTTCTTAAATTTGATAAGACTTGTTTTGTGGCCTAAAATAAGATTTGTCTTATAAAGTGTTCCATGTGTACTTGAGATAAATGTGTATTCGGCTGTTGAATAGAATGTTTTATATATATCTGTTAGGTCAATATGGTTTATAGGGTTATTTGTCAACTGTGTCCTTATCGATTCTCTTTCTGAATGATGCACTCATGTTGAGAGTATGTTATTAAAGTGTCCATCCCTTATTGTACTGTGGCTTATTTCTCCTTATTTCTGTTTAGATTTGCCCTTATATATTTAGCAAAAGATGGGTAAATAAATATTTGTAATTGTTATACCTTCTTGATCCCCTTGTCATTATGTAATGCCATTCTTCATACCTTTTTGCCATTTTTAATTTAAAGTCTATCTTGTCTGAAAAAAGTCTAGCAATTCTTGCTTTTTTTATTGATTACCATTAGCTTGAAAGGACTGTCCCTTCACTCTTAGGCTGTGTCTTTAAGGCTGTGTCTCCTATAAGCAGCATATCATTGGATATTGTTTTTCTAAATGTGTTTAGACATTCTATGTCTTTTGATTAGCAAATTTAATATATTTACATTTAAATAATTATTAATAATTAAGTACTCAGTGTTGCCATTTTTAATTGTTTTCTGGTTGTTTTGTAGATTATATTTGCTTGTTTTACATACTGCTCTCTTTTTTGTGTTTCAATATCTTTTAGTATCATGTAACTTCTTTACCATGTTATTTTTGTAATTACTACAGTTTTTTTTTTCCTTTGTGTTTCCTCTAATTGTTACATAAAATATCTTAAAATAATAGCTCCCTGGCTGAAGACATTTTCAGCCATATTTCTTTAAATAAACTTTCTGCTCTTTTTCTTCTTTTTCCAGGACATTGGTCTGTTTAATAGTTTCCTATAAATCATTTAATCTCTCTTCATTTTCTTTTTTTATTTTTTTCCCTCTTCTAAGTGGATGAATTCCACTGCCCTGTCTGCAGGTCACTGATCATTTCTTTTGCTTAATCTAGTCTGTTATTGAATCCCTCTACTGCATTTTTCAATCAGTTATTGTATGTGTCAGCTCTATGATTTCTGTTTGATACTATTTTATATTATCTGTATCTTTGTTAAAATTTTCTTTCTTTATCTCTTTCATTGGTCTTCTGATTTCATTGGACATGTTTATTGCCATTTTGAACCCTCTATTGAGTAAATAACTTTTTTTCCCAATCACAAACTGAGATCGCTTTGTGAAGATTTATCTTATTCTTTGTTTGGAATATGTTCCCTTCTTTCTTTCTTTCTTTGGCTCTCTTTATTGGCTTTTGCACATTATATAACATAGCTACCTCTCCTGGTTTTGACAGATTGGTCTTGTGTAGAAGATAAGCCTTGGCAATCTGCCTGGACTGAGTTCTGGTTGTCTTTCAAATCTTTGTGATTGTCCATGACACCATCTTTTTCTTAGTGGTTCCCAGTAATTGAGGGTACCAAGACCCATCAGTGTCCCCAACTGAAAGATCTCCAATGTTCAGGCTTATGAGAAACCAGAATCTCAGCAGTAGCTGAGAGATATATAGTTAAACTCCTTCTAGTAAGAATCTGTAAAATGGGCATTTTTGCCTGATCTTTCTGTGCTAAGCCTGGGTATATATCCACTGAGGGGTGCTATTGTGCCCATTTAAAAACTACTTCTTTGTTTGCTATGGTTGTGTGGCACTTGTGACTATAATAAGCTCTTTTGGAATCAGAGCCAGGCAGTCTAGGGCCCATCCCTTGGGAAGAAGCCATAAAATTTGGGGTGTCATATGAGTTGAAAGCTCCCTACAGAGATATGCGGGGGGCAACCTGGTTTTATCATTAGAGTGAACTGAACTGAAGCAGAAGGCAAGAAAGTGCCCATTGGTTTCCTCAATCTCTAGGGAGGGTTTCAGCCAGAACTTAGATGTGTACTGATGGGTTCTCATAAAGTATGCAGGTTGTAAAGTATGCAGTTAAACCCCTTTCAAGGAACAGCTGGGAGATGGGCCTTTTTTCCAACTGAGCCATTGGGAGATGGCTACAGCAAGTGCTCGTGCACATGCCCAGGAAGTTTGCTTTAGTTCTATGGGTCTCATGGGCACAAGCCTGTTTGGTTTTCAGATCTAAGTGTTTTGGGCGCCTGTTCATTAAGAGGGAGTCTTAAAAGTTGAGCCTCTATGTGTGTGGCCCAAACCCTTTGTTCCTCAGGGAGAAGTTGGGAGCTGGGGATCCTTCCTGATTGTATAGCACTTTACCTGGGGTGGAATTTATGGAGAGAGTGTCGCAGCCTTTCCTACCCTTATCAATCAGTGCTTTCTTAGTTGCCCTGTGTGTAGGAGTCACCCAGCTATTTCCTGGATTTATTTCAGAGGGAATTGCTGAGTATAGCTTCACTTTTGGTGTATTTATGGGATAAGAGAAGTTCAGGAGACTCCTCTATTGCAATCTTGGTCCCTTCTTCCTGCAGACTACACTTTCCTTTTGAACAATAGTCAGTACATTGGCTTTCTAATATCCCCCTAAAAATATGAACTCCTCTCCTGGCTTTTAATGCTGTATTCTAATAGATCCCATCCACATATTTAAACTTGTTTTTTCTAAACCAGCTGCTTTATTTGTGCTTAACTTCTCATGATCCAAACATAATCTCTTCCTTTCTGCACTTTCTAACCTGTTATATTTTCTTCTGGAAAGTTGTTTCTCTCTTGGCCTCCTTGTAGCTCTATTATACTCAAAGAAATTCTCCACAAAAACCTTTCTACTTTCTTTTTTATACTTCAGCTTGAAACTACTGAAGCACTTATATTTGACCAGTAGAGTTTTATTTTACCCTAAAATCATTTCAAGGCTATATTTTCAATAAGTGTATGTGTGTGTTGCCGGGGGCTGGGGGTGGGGAGGGGAGGGTGAGGGGGTGTCCTACACCACACCAAGCAATTATTTGGACACTGGCTGGATAGCTGGGTAGCTGGGCATCCCACAGTTCCACTCTTCATAATTCAGTTCTGACACTCTCTAGAGATAGCATTAGATCTCACAAGTTAAGGTTTCAGTCCTATAAGACTGCGTTCTCCCTTCTGCCATTTCAGATGCCAATTGCAAATTCAGGTTATTACGTGTACTTTTTGACTGGCTATAAATCAGAGGTTCACATAGTCCTTTCCTTGGGTTTAATTAATTTGTTGGAACTGCTCATAAAACTCAAATACTTTACTTACTAGATCACTGGTTTATTATTAAAGGACATAATTCAGAAATAACCAGATGGAAGCAGACATGTAGGACAAGGTATGGGGAATTGGCACAGAGCTTCTATGCTCTTTCCAAGTGCACCTTCTCCCCAAATCTCCACATGTTTGCCAATGTGGAAACTCTTTGAACCCAGGGCATTAAGTTTATTATAGAGGCATAACAGATTAAATCATTGACCATGGTTGATTGATTCAGCCTCTAGACCCTGTCCTATCCCAGGAAGTGGGACTGAATGTTCCAGTCCTCTAATCATATAGTTGGTTCTCTTGTAAACCAGTCCCCATCCTTAGGTAAGGTCCAAAAGTCACTCATTAACACCACACGAGACAGCTTTGTAGCTTATCACTTATTAAATTCCAAGAGTTTTAGTAGCTCTGTGCCAAAAATGAGGACAAAGACCAAATATGTATTTCTTATTATAAATCACAGTGTCCTACCCCTAAATTATACTCTTTGTTGAGTTCTTTTCTTTTTTTTATATATAAGTACTGTCCTCTTAGATTATTATTTCTATAAGATTAGCAAATTTTTCATCTTCTTTCCTATATTTTATTCCTATCCATGTCTTGGGCAACAAGCTTATTACTGAATTTATATGAAACAGTCACAAGTTTGAACTACGGCTTGTCTAAATTCAGCTATGGGGGCTTGGATAAGCTTTAAATTTTTATAAGCCTCAGTCTTTATCTGTAGGAGGATGACAAACATTTTTTTAAGGTTTGTTATCAGCACCTTTACAGCAAGAACATTGTACATTTTAGTTCACTGCTTCAAACCAGTGTGCACACAAAAAAATATTTGGTAAACAATCTAAAAGTCAAGATAATATAAAATGATGTTTATCAGATTTATAGCTAGCACATAGTAGAAACTCAATACGTGTTCAGATTCCAGAACTATTTCTGTCAATTAGCTTTGCCAAGAGTGATTTAAATCTCTCTCAGCTGCAAAGGGAATAACAACAGCTTCCTCACTGAACATCACAAGGCACATGGACGGTGACAGCAATGGTGGGACTCACAAGAAAGGTGCTAGGTAGGGCATAAGGGTGTCCTACAAAGAAGCTGTTTGTTAGTCTTGTCCTATCTATAAATATAAAGGTGATGTGGATCACAAGGCCAAGTAGCACTTCATCTCCTAGTGCTCATGATTTATAGAGTTCTCACATTTTCAAAGTAATATTTAATAGCTTCTTTTAAATAAATGGAATTTTTGTTTTGTGTTGTGTTGTTATTTTTCTTCTGAATTTGGCTTTAGAAGTTTCACAATGTTCTCGTTGGCGTAGGTGCTCTGGTGGAATTTCAACAAGCCCTCTGGAATGGAAAAAGGAGCACAACCAGACTTCTTGGACTTTGTCCCAGGGGAGTTATTAATAAAGTTTTGGAAGATGTTTATCTTAGCCCTCCAGTTACCCTTATGTCCTTAAATGCCTTCTTGACATTGCAAGGCACAACTGGTTCTCCAGAAGCTTTGTGTTCATTGTAGGTTGAGAACGAGATTGTTGGAATTGTGGTAACATTACAGGCTCTTTAGAGAGTCTGAGACATGACAGAAAAAGTGACATAATGTAAAAAGCCTGGCCTTTGGCACCAGACCAACTTGTACTTGAACACTGGTCTTTCAGTCATCAATTGTGATTTTGAAAACCACTTACGTTGAGCCTCCTTGCCTTCTGTAGAATAAGAATAAACAGTAACTGAATTTTAGGTTTGTTATCAAATTACAGGGAATGAAAGTGATTGGAATATTTTACTGCTTTGTATTTAGAAATCCCTCTCACTTGAGGTTAAGTGGTTCCACCTGTAAAGAAAGGGTTATGGAAAAGGGAATGATGAAGTCATAGAAAGCTGTCTAGAGAGTAATGGGTGATAGTGTTAAGTGGTATATAAATTAGGGTAATGCCAGCCTGCAGTTAGAGAGAAACCCCCAGAAATCTTGGTGGTTCAGCATAAAGAGTTCAATTTCTTGCTCATTTAATAACCCAATGATCAAGTTTAATAGGTGCCCTTTCACGTGGTGCTATAGAAACCCAGTTTTCTTTCATCCCATGGTCCCACCATGTTTCCGGGCATCTGAGGTCTTCATTTCCTGTCAGTGTACAGGAAAGAATGAGGATGGTATAGTCTTCATAGGTCACGTCCAAGAGGAACACTCATCATTTCCACAGAATTTCAATGGCCTCTATTATGTGGTTGTAGTAAAAAGAGAGAGGAATCAGGAAATACAGTCTACCTCTGTGCTCAGGGAAAAAGGGAAATCAGTATAATAAGCAGTTAATTTCTGCCAAAAGTAGTAAAAGCAGTTTGACATGGGAATTTGTTGTATTGGGAAAAAGTATCAACATCAGTTATTTAAATTAGTAAATTTATGAAAAACTGTGCTAGTTATTGGGTTCTTAAGAGAAAGATTTTGTGAAGAGCGAGAAACAGAATGGGATAGACAGTAACAGAGAACTTGAGATGGTGTGCATTCTTTTAACCACAGAGTGAAGGTAACCAAGATTCCAGGAGAAATCTGATCAATTAGAATTTAATATCTGATTCAAAGCTTATTATTATTTTTTATTCTAATTCATTCATGCATGCAAGTAAAAATGAGGTAGTCAGAAAGCCTGATGTTATTTAGTTAGTTCTACCTGAAAGGACTTCTGGGTAGAAAAATAGGGATTTGGGAGGAATTTATTTTACAAATAAAAAAAATCCCATTGCACTGACAACAGTATGGTGATGACGAGAGGGCAAGGTTGGGGAAGGGGGGCCAAAGAGGACAGGAAATGGGGACATGTAATAGTATCAACAATAAAAAAAAAAAACAAGTAAAATACATAAAATAAAGATTGTGTCATACTAAGGAAAATTAAAACTCAAAGTTTGAAGGTTATTAGAGTTCAATGGGTATCAAATGCTTCAGGACTTTATGTTAGTGCTGACTTTGATCATAGTAAATGCTCAGTGAATGAGATGTAGTTGTATATCCATTTTGTGTCACCTGGTCTGTTCTGGCATTGCTCTTAGGGATGGAAATTTCCTACAACAGAAGTCTTGACCTGGGAGACTCAGCCTGTCTCCCCATGGTTCAGAGCAGCCTGGGCAGCCTGCCTCTTGGCTTGCTTTCCTACCTTAAGTATCCTATCAGTTAAAGCCGACTAAGAGCAGCAAGTTCACAACAATGGGAAGGAAGTTACGTGGACACTTTCTAGCTGACTTTTTTCTTCTTACTCAGAGTTTTTCTTTTCTCTTAACACTAGAGGTTTTCTGGGGGCATTGAGCTGGCTCTCTTACCCATTTCCCTTTTGAGCCAGTGGTTATTTTGTCCAAAATGCAAAAGAAAGTCACATTGTTAGGAAGCACCTGGCTTGACCCAACTATATTGGATTTCAAACAAAGAATTAGAAGAAGCTTTCATTTGCCAGAGGCAGTCCCCTTCCTTGGAGTTCAGATTGTCTTGCCATAATGTCCGATATCAGACATCTCATTGCCTTCACTTGTTTTAGTCTCTAATATCTCTCTCCTGCCTCTTTCAGTTTTAACAGCAAAGAAGTTTACACCTTTGCCCCAAAATTTAAAAACTCAAGAAATGTAGAGACAAATACAGAAATGTTCCTGGATGGAGTTGATGGAGAATGTAGGTCAGTAAACTACAGCCTGTAGGCCAATGACATCCTGCTTTGTGCTTTGTGCAACTATGAACACAGCCACACCCTTATATTTATGTCTATGGCTGCTTTCCTGCTACAGTGACAGCGTGGAGTAATTTTGACAGAGACCATGGGTGGCTACTGAAATATTCACCTTTTGAAAAATATTTGCTGACTCCTGATGTAAATTGTCATCAGTGAAATTGAATACTCTTGGCATAAAGGAATAGATGCTTTGTGACAGAGAGGCAGACATGAGCATGTTATGAGTAGGAAATAGCAAGCAGACTATGAACTATTCTAAGTAAACAATAAAAAAGTACACAGATATATATGTATGTGTGTACATATGTATATCTCTATTTGTATTTCCCTTCATTTATTATATATGCACATATAAATGCATTCATGTATATTTTAAATGTATATACATAAATATATATTCATATATGTTTATATATATATTCATAAATGAAACAAACATCTGCTCTTTGAAACTAGTAATCTTATGTTTCACTCTTTTTAAAAATCCTTTCCAGTACTTAAAGCTGGTCTAAGAACGTAGAAACTAACAACACGGCTGGCTAACTAAATGCTTTTAACTTCAAAACAACTTCAGACTCCCCATGTCTCCATCTCCAGGCGCTTATCTCTGTTCTCAGCTTGGGCCAATATTGACTGTTTTAAAATGAAAATTCCTCGAGGAATTTGCATTTCTGCCCGCTCAGTTAATAAATGGAGGGCATTCTCTATTCTTCTTCAGGGTCACTAAACTGGAACTTGTCTTAAGAATTAAAGGTACTTTAATGAAAGTTCAAATATAACAAGAATGTTTTCCACTTTCCACATTCTTCTTGTGGCCAGGCTTCAATGGTAATGAGACTAAGGTCATGGATTTAATTCCCTGGGGGCCACTTAAGTCTGGTCTATTCCAAGTTTGAAGAGCAGTATGAAGCTTCATACTGTGCCAGGCACGGTGCAGGTCATTAAGACTATCAAATTGAATAAGGCACAGCTACTTTCTTTTTTTAAAAAATATATTTTATTGATTTTTCACAGAGAGGAAGAGAGAGGGATAAAGAGTTAGAAACATTGATGAGAGAGAAACATCAATCAGCTGCCTCCTGCACACTCCCCACTGGGGATGTGCCCACAACCAAGGTACATGCCCTTGACTGGAATCGAACCTGGGACCCTTGAGTCTGCAGGCCAACACTCTATCCACTGAGCCAAATCAGTCAGGGCAGGCACAGCTACTTTCTTCAAGGCTCCTGGACACTGGCAAAAAAGACTGAGTGAATCTAGTGCATAAATGACTAGAGTTGCAAGTAAT
The DNA here is from genome assembly GCA_004026665.1 of Murina feae. Taxonomy (NCBI): domain Eukaryota; kingdom Metazoa; phylum Chordata; class Mammalia; order Chiroptera; family Vespertilionidae; genus Murina; species Murina feae. The sequence goes on from PVJC01032598.1 coordinate 11,449, forward strand.
GTTATAAGAGATCTGAAAATATTGAGAGAGTAGGAAAAATTATAAAAACTTTTATAAATCCTGTATTTGCAGTATGCCTCAAAGGTATATATTACTTTTTTTAGCTAGAACAATGAAGGCAGCGAGCTTTGTAGGTAGAAAGCACAAACACAGAGCTGAAAAAATATGTGATGCATTTGGTAAACACTGCCAGGTTCCGATGGGCTCAGAGAACAGGGTATATTATGGAAGTAACACCATGAAATGTTCACAAAATGTCTGGAAAGTCAAACTGGAAAACATGGGAGCTTCATTAGGTAAATCAAGAAAACTCCTGGTAGGTTTTAAGTAGTGGGTAATTGAAGGGCAGCTAGGAAGAGCCATCTGGCCGTTTGCATGGAATCCACTGCAGTTTGAAAAGGCAAGAAGCAGAGAGAACAGTGGAGATCTGTTGCAGCTGTCCGAGAGAGAAGTACAAGAGCCCTAACTTGGATGCTGGTGTTGAAAATAGAAGAGAGAGATTTGAGCAACAACGCTGAGGCCAAATCTGTATGATTTGCATTATAATTTGCATGTCAAGAAGGAGAAAACATAGTATAAAAAATAACCCTGTTTTCAAATCTAGAATGCTCATAAGAGAGAAAGAGGAAGGGAGGAAGGGAGGAGGGAGGGAAGGAAGGGGGGTAAGGGAGGGAAGGGAAGGGAAGGAAGGAAAGGAAAGGAAGGAAGGGAAAAAAGTAAAGGAAGGGAAAGGAAAGCTGTTTTAGTAAATGAAAAATAAAGAAGTCAAAGGACAAGCTTTTGGAGATGTTTGGGAAATGAAGATGAATTCCTTATTTGGCATGCTGATTTTAAGGTGCAGGTAAAATATCCAAGAAAGTCATTTGGCAAGTCTGGAATAGAGATATAAATTAAGGTTGAGCAAAAAGACTTGTAAGTCTCCTACATAAAAGGCATCTGTGTGTGTTACATGCCACTGAGTTAGAAGGATGAGGCCTAAGAATCTTGGTCATGAATATGTTTGAGAAAAAGTCAAGTCATCCGTGGGGAAAAATAATGAAGAGGCTCAAGAAATAGTTCCATGTCCAGGCTGAAAAGTCACATTTAAGCAGTCTTACAAAAAACAATGAAGACTTGGAAATATGCGTAAAACCTTCCATGGTAAACCATGCAGCCAAGGAAACATGTCATCCAAAGGACTAGCCAGAATTGGGAAGCTGAGGAATCTGGGGAGCATCCCGTACTTTCTAAGTATTCTTGGTTTTGTTTCAACAAATCATATTTGGATCAAACAATGTAATCTAATCATTGCTAATTGGAGAAAATGACCCAGTCACAACCAGTTGTACATCCTGTGTTGAAAGTTAAGTAATGGGAGTGGGCAGCATGGATGGAGCCTTTGAAAAAGAGACCAGGAACTCGAAATTGTCAATCCATGTCCTGCACTGCCCTGGCACAGAGGGTTTTCAGAGGTGCTGATATGCACATTTCTCTCCTTATCAGGTTATCCACTTAGGTGCCTCAGATTATCCTACTTTTGTGGTTTCTGCCATTAAGAGCATAGGGCTAACTCCGTGGAATCTCCTGCCCATCATGCAATGTTTTGGTGTTTAGTTGGCTGTTCATGTAGCTTGTAGAACAGAGGCGTGAATGTGCTGACTAAAGTACAGTATATATCAGTTCAGTTGACATAATATACTAGTAAATTGGCATTCTGATTTTTACTGTCTGTTCGCCGCAGATTTCATCTTATCTCATCTCACCTCTTAGCTGCAACTCGGTCTCATAGTTTCAGGTCCTTCTGCTGCTGAGCTACTAGCATTGTTTTGGTACCCAGTGCATTTTAATGAATCACCCCTACACTTAAGTGGTTTAACAATTTGTGATTTCTCGCAAATCTGTAATCTGGCTGGACTTGGTTGTGCAGTTCTATGCCACACAGCACCTGAGAAGGTTTGGAGTCTAGGACTGTTTCTTCACCTGCATACCTGGGATGGTCAGAGCCACCAGGGACTCGATGAGCATCTTCCTCTTCTTCATGTGACCTCTTTGTATGTCTGTCTTGGGCTTCCTCAGACTACAGAGTCTTAACAGAGTTACATATAGCTACAAATCTTACATATAAGCTGGCTTCCAAGAGAGGGAAAGCAGGGGCTGGCAGTTATTTTAAAAGCCAGGAGAAACTGGCACAGCATGGTATTTGTGAAAGCAAGTTCAGTCACAACTGAGGGGATGGGGAATAGACTCCAGCTCCTGATGTGGAGCCTGAGAAGGAATTGATGGCTATCTTCTCATACATCAGGGCAAGAAGCACATAGTAGGCCCTCAATAAAGGTTGGATAAACAGAAATGAATGAATGAATATACTGCAACAAAGGAACTCTTCTACTGAGAAAACGGTCTCATATTCTTTCCTTGAATTTATACTTGTCTCAAGGAGCCATATTTTGGTATTACGTAGAGTTGAAAATCTAATTTTTCTAGATAACAGTATTTTTTTTGGCTACTTGTTTAAAAGTAATCAAGCAATAGATCTTCATAACTGAAAATATATATTACATATTTTTCATATAAAATAGGTATTATATAAGGCTTTCTATGTGCTAGGGATTATTTTTTTATATTTGATAATTATAAAATTCTATTTCATGAGTGAGAAAATCAAAGCACAGAACCATGAAATGTCCTGTCTGAATCACATTGCTAATAAAGTGCAGAGTCTGCATTCAAATTTAGGTCTTAAACACTATGCTGTGCCACCTCTCCTACTGAAAGGGGATAATAGTAAGTTTCAGTTGGAAAATACTGTTTTTCTTTCCACTCATCCTCATCATATTTATATCCTTTACTTCTATCATCTATCCCCAGAAAAGTGCAATTTTAATTATTGCATAATCATGAAAATAATGAAAAAATATTCATATGGTGCTTTCACATATACATAAATACATGCTTACTAATTACAAATATCTATATAGCTGAGAGTATTTGACTTGGTAATAAGATGCCATTAGCTGACTAAAATTCGCTAGGCTTTGACACAGCCATCTTGGAGAATAATGAAGGAATATTAGAGCATTTTTTAAAAATATATATTTTATTGATTTTTTACAAAGGGGAAGGGAGAGAGATAGAGAGTTAGAAACATCGATGAGAGAGAAACATTGATCAGCTGTCTTTCTGCACACCCCCAACTGGGGATGTGCCCACAACCAAGGAACATGCCCTTGACTGGAATCGAACCTGGGACCCTTGAGTCCACAGGCTAATGCTCCATCCACTGAGCCAAACCGGCCAGGGCAAGATTAAAGCATTTTAATGAGAAACATTAAATTTGGGTGGTAAAATAGGTTTGCCATACAATTTTTATTAATACTTTTTAAATTTTTATTGATTTTTAAAGTGATTTGCTGTTCTACTCTGTATGCATTCATTACTTCCTTCTTGTATATACCCTGACCGGGGATTGAACCTGCCACCTTGGCATATCAGGATAATGCTCTAACCAACTGAGTTACTCAGCCAGAACTTTAATTAACACAAAAACAAACAAACAAAAAAACTCTCAATGCTCATTTTTGCAAACAACACGTAGGCAATCTGAAGAGAATTATATTCAGACTAGGTGCCCAATGCACAAAAATTTGTGCACTCAGGGGGTCCCCTTAGCCTGGCCTGTGCCCTCTCGCAGTCTGGGACCCCTCAGGGGATGTCCACCTGCTGGCATGCCTGGCCAGCTTGGGTGAGGGATTCATGACTGTTTACAGGCTGGCCAAGCCCCCCAGTGTGGACCCTCACCCCATTGGGGTGTGGCAAGCCTGGGTGATGGGCTGAGGGCCATTTTCAGGCTGCCCACAGTCCCTTCAGGTTTTGGGTCCCTACTGAGGTGCCTGGGCAGCCTGGGTGAGGAGCTGACAACATTTTCAGGCTTTTAGGCTGCCCACAGCTCCCATTGACCCAAGGTCCCAGCAAGGCTGGATGGAATCAGGTTTCTGGGGTTTATCTTCTATAATTGAAACACTGTTGCTTTGAGCTGAGGCCTAGGCAGGTAAGGAAGCCTCCTGTTTGTTTCAGCTTCTTGGCTTCTACAATTGAAACATTGTTACTGCAGCAGAGGCTCAGCCAGCCTAGGCAGGCAGTGGCAACGGAAGCCTGTTGTTTACTCTAGCTCCATGGCTGCCGGCAGCCATCTTGGCTGGGTTAATTTGCATACAACCGCTCTGTTTGGCCGGTGGGCATGGCTTGGCTGGTGGGCATGGCTTGGTTGATGGGCGTGACTTAGGTGTCCCAGAGAGTTGGTTAATTTGCATATTACTCTTTTATTAGATTAGATAACCTTAGGAAGATTTTGTTAAGGATTTCTTTTTCAATTCTGAACTTAATTCATAATTATCAAGGTAGTTATTTAAACATATTCAGTCAAACCTAACAGCTATATCCAATCAAACTTAACAGCTATTTTACTAGATTCCATACACATACACACGTATACTAGGTATACCCGTTAATAATGCAGATTTTTTAATCAAAGAAAACACTATAAATTCAAGAGAAACATCAAAAGTGCTTTATTCAAAGTATGTTTATTATTAGCTACACAATTCTCCCATCTTTAGGTAATTTGTGGATACTGTTCCAATAGAACTTTTCTTGTCTTGAGGCAAACCATTCAGAGATTCAATTTTCCACTTTTTCATACGTTTTGAAGTGCTGCTCAGAAAGTGCATGTGCCATGGATTAGAACAAGTGCTAATCTGAAGGAGCAAGGTCTGGTGAATACGGTGGGTGGGTTAATACTTCCCAGGCATGATCTTTTAATGTGTCTTTAGCTAGTTTTGAAGTGTGTGATGATGTGTCATCATGAAGCAAATTACTTTGCCATGTCTTCTGGAACATTCTGGTCGTTTCATGATCAAAATGTGATTAAATTGATTATTTGTTATCAGTAGTGATCAGTATTAGTGGTTTCACCTCGTTTTAGAAGCTCATAATACACCACACTTCCCTGATCCCACCAAATGCAGGGCGTTATCTTCTTTCCAAAGTGATTTGGCCTTGCAGTCAATGTTGATAGTTGACCTGGATCGACCCATGATTTTGTGCATTTGGGAGTCTCAAAAAAAATCCGCTTTTCATTGCCATTCACAATTCCATGCAAAAAAGACTTTCTTTTATGCCACTGAAACAAAAATTTACCTATAACTTTTTGGTTTTCCATTTGTCTTTTTTTCAATTGATGTGGCACCCATTTTCTTTCCTCTAAAATCTTTCCCTTTGCTTATGATTGGAAATTGTTTGCTGAGCAAACTTTAATCTTTCTGTACATTGTTTTTGAGTTTGATATGCATCTTCATCCAATAATTCTTATAATTGTTGTTCTTCAAACTTTTTTGATTGACCTGGATGTTCTTCTTCTTTCACATAGAAATCATCACTTTTAAAGCATTTAAACCAGCGTTCACAAGTATCTTGAGATGGAGCATGTTCATCATAAGTTTTCCGAAGTATACGATAACTTTTTCTTCAAAATAAAGTAATGAATTAAAACCTCCCACAAATGCTCTTTTTTTGGCACAAAATTTAACATTTTCAAGTGTAAAAATATCTATGATCTTAACACCTTCAGCAAATTTGACATATGAAGTTTTGAAGCATGCTGTCAATACAGCAAAATAACATACATATCAAATCGCATATATATCAACATGTGTAACTTCATCTATTGAAAAAATTCCACATTATTAACTGGTATACCTAGTATATATATATATATGAACATTTTGGGAGACAAACATTTAGATTTGATCGGCATGGATTTTAAATTTATAACTTGTTTAAATTGTCAGTCCTGATTTCTCTCTAACAAGTTTGTTAAATTTGAGAGTTCTATCTAATATCTCAGAGAAACTTACCCATCTACAATTAGGTAAGTACAGAATAAAACTGTACTTACCTAATTCTTTATTAAAGAGACAGGAGAAAAAGAATTTATCTCTATGACTGGCATATAGTGTGAGTACTTTATAAATGTCCATTTTCTTAATTTAATTTCTAATTATTACCTATAAATTAATTGGTAGTAAATATTTTAATTATGAATATTAACAAAATTTTATATCATACTTTTTAATATATTTTTATAGTGTTACAGATGTCTCCAATTTCCTCCTATTTACCCCCCCATGTTAGACTTTTTAAATTTACATAACTGATTATAATGAGAGTAATTAGCTATTTTTTATAGGATTTTCAGTTTAAAATATGTTGGAATTTTTGCAACATTTAAAATTCAAGAATTGGCATTCTTATTTTCAGATGAAAAATATGGAGGCCACTAAGATTTATTTGCCCAGAATTCAGGTCTTTCTCTAGGACTCAACCACTGCGCTCTCTAGTGGAGGGGTGAAGAAACCTCATCGTTACAGGCCTGGTACCTGGGCACTTCATGAAATTAGACATTATCAGAAGTTCACTGAACTTCTGATTCGCAAACTTCTCTTCCAGCATCTGATGCAAGAAATTGTAGGTGCTTTGCAGGAGACAAGTGAGGCCATCCGGTTGGTCTTTTGGAAGACCCAACTGTGTGCCATCCACACCAGGTGTGTATCAATTATGCCCAAAGACATCCAGCTAGCACACCACATATGTGGAGAACAAGGTCAATGGGGGGTAAGGGGGGACATATGTAATACTTCCAACAGTAAAGATTTTTTTAAAAATCCACTATGATATGCTATGACCAGTGTGACTCAGTTGACTGAGCATCGTCCCATTCACTAAAAGGTCCTGGTTCAGTTCCTCATAGGGGCACATGCCCAGGTGCCTTCCCAGGTTGCCTACTCACTCCCCAATAGGTGGCGTGCAGGAGGCTTTCATATAAATGTTTCCCTTTCTCCCTCTCCCTTCCTCTCTCTAAAATCAATAAAAACATATTAATATATATTAAAAAGAATACACTATGATGCAAAACATTTTCTTTGAAAACAAAATTGTTCTCTTCCTGTTATTGGTAGTTCTGAATGTTAGTTTTGTCTCCCCATGAGGTCAAAAGGTACCTAAGTATATGATTGCATGTGCAATATGGAAGACAGAAATTAGGTATTGGCATTCATTTTCATTTGTGTGTGACTTTTTAAAATATAAATGCAGGGACATAAAGGATTAATGCAGGTCAAATGTTTCAGTGAACAAGTTTCAGCGGTTTGACTTTATAATAATAATATAAGTAAACCTGACAAATTTTTCCAGACAGTACCAGCATTTGGATTTTTTTTTTTCCAAAACAAGTCGATTTCTTACTGATTGGAAAAAAAAAAAAAAAACACTTCAGAAAAAAAGCCTTTTATGATAATGTGTTATTGAGAAGTTTTACCAAATAAGTTGGTTATTCAATCTCAGTTCTACCCACAGCTACTGTCCCATCTGTCTCATTTCTCCAAATAATAAAATTCTCCCAAATCTCTCTCCTCCACTGCCTCCACTGCCTCCTTCTCATTTCCTTCTCACATTGTGCTAATCTATTCCCATCCCCACACAGTAACAAACTTCTGACAGGGGATTTAATTTCCAGTTCTTCAGGTCCAGGAGGACACTCCTCAGTCTCAACCTTCTTTGATTTTTCTATCCTGGTTAACACTAATGATTCCCCCCCCCCCCCCCCCCCGCCCTTTTAAACTTTCTCCTGATGCTCGCTTTCAGACTGTTCTCTCCCTGTCTTAATTTCTCTTTCCCCTGAAGGATAAATAGTTCTAGGGCCTTTTTCATAAATTCATCCATGCATTGCTACTACCCTGACTCCTATTCATGACACACAAAATCTATAGCTTAATCCCAGCCTTCTCATGTAGTTTCATATCCATAGTCCAACTGTTTCTTGCCCACCTCCACTAGGATGACCAACTGGAAAGAGATTTAAAACCTATTCAGAAATTTTTGGTGTCTTTACAAAGGCCTACTGAGTTGTGAGCATGTGTGAACAACACAGAGGCAAATTGCCTGTTGTTGCACAATAAATAACATGAAGGCAACAAGTTGGAGATAAACTTGCCAAGGTACTTGGAAGGAGATTATGATACCACTAAAGATTTTGAACTATTTTCTGTAGGAAAATGATAGAACGTTTTCTGGTTCCTTTTCTTCCTACTTTCAACATGAATCTCTGCTTTTAAATCTAAGTATCTGTACTTATGGTGGCACCACCCAAAAAGAATCTTAACTAATAAAAGCAAAATATTAAAATTAACCGTTTCTCCGGGACGGGGGTAAGCCACACCCACTAGCCAATCAGAATGGCTGTATGCAAATTAGCTCAGGCAAGATGGCGGCCGCAGCCCTGGAGGCCAGCACAGTGCCAGAGGCAGGGTGAGCGAGATGTAGGGGTGGGCCGGAGGGAGATGGCATGGTGATGGTTGGCG
>PVJC01032599.1:9148-19942 GCA_004026665.1 Murina feae
GGGGGGGGGGGGGGGGGGGGGGGGGAGATCCTGACACTGGCCCATGGACCGTGGCGACTTTGTGAGGCCTTGGAACTGATGGCAGGCATCTTCACAGCAGGTTACACACACTGTAAAAGCACCCAGCTGCTTCCCAGGGTCTTGCATTTAACCTGAAATGGCTCTGAAAGCCTTCACATTTTGAACATTTTGGAAAATTCCCTGACTCTGCGATTTGGGGGTCAGGGGGTGGGGGTGGGATTGTATCCTGTGCACCTTGTATTTCTCATCTAGGAAACAGGAACACTGGGGAGTTTAAACAGCCAGAGGGACGTGAAGCAGGCCGTGTGCCCTGTGTCGCAGATGGGACAGGTAGTCCCACTTTGTGGCAGTGATCGCTGCCCATCCGTGTCATTTCAGCAAACGCATACTTCTCTAAAAGAATCTGTCCTCTGCCTCTTTAAAATAATATAGCCACCCAGAGACTAAAAATGTAAATTGAAACGGGGGGGGGACTTTTACTAAAATGCTTGCCTTATGGCAGCGTTGCAGCTCACCTTCTCCATGTGGTGGAGTTCTCACTCTGATTCAGACAGACTGAATAGGCTGAGTTGTGCTGCAGTAACAAACAGCCTCAGCGTCAATGGCCTGCACAGCAGAGGTTTATTTCTTGCTTATGCTACGTGTCCTCCGGGTGTGGGACCTCTGCTCACGGTGGACTTGCAGGGACCCAGCTCATGGAAGCTTCACCTCAACATGGGCTTCCAGGTCACCCCAGAAGTGGGATGGGTACATGGTACACGTGTGCTCTGGCTCTTAGTGTTTCTGCCTGGGAGCAGCTTCAGGCACAAACATGGGCATTATGCTCCCTCTTTTAGGTCTGCTTCCTCTGAGCTATCTCGACCCTCAGGTTCTGGCTGGCAGTGCCAGGCGTGACGTCAGCACAGCACCCTATCCTCAAACAGAGCCCCCTTGAGGAGTTTCCATCCACATCCTGGGAGCCCCCGCATTGCCATCCTGAAGTGATTTGATGACTACAGCTAAGGCGACACCTTGCATTATCATCAGCTTAATGGAGCTTGTCCCCAGTCCTGGGGCTCAGTGCAGGAGCAGCATTGCTCCCATAACTTAAAATGCAGGATGCCCAGTTAAACTTAAAGCTCACATAAACAACAGATTTTTAGTGTCAGTTAGTCCCAAATGTCACAGGGGACATACTTACACTAAAACATACTCATTGTGTGTCTGAAATTCAAATTTGACTGGATAGCCTGTATTTTTAATTGCTAAAAATAGCAACTCTATATGGGCACCCCTTTCCAAACCACATACAAGGACAGGTGGTTCCTCCAACGCAAAATCAGATGCTGTGTTATCAGAACAAGAGACAATGTCTACTGGGTGGTGTAAACCACAGTTGTTCACGATGACTATGAGGGGCTGGAAGGGTGTGATCTCCCTGAGGTGTATGTGTGGCATCTGGTCCTCAAAGACTACCTCCCAATAGTATGAAACTGTACCAGTTAGCCATTGCTGTGTAACAAATGCCCCAAAACTTAGCCACTTGAACTAGTAATGTATTACTTCTCACTGCCCCACGGGGTGACGGGCTTACCCAGCATCTCTCATGCCATTGAGGTCGAATATCAGATGGGGCTGTAAACATCTGAGCAGTCTACTGGGATGAACGTCCAGGGCGGCTCATGTGCTGGTGGTCAGCTGTGAGCTCAGGTGGGCTGTCAAGCAGAGTGATGACACGTGACCTCTCCATGTGGCTTGGGCATCTTAAGGAGCTGGGTGCTGAGAAGAAGCATCTCAAGAACAAGTGTTCTAGAAGGTCCAAGCAGAAGTTGCAGGATTTCAGAAGTCCTAGACCATCACTGCCGCTGTGTTCTGTTAGTCAAGCAGTCACTGAGGCTGGCCTGGACCCAAGGGCAGGGGAATTAGACCACATCTCTCATGAGAGGAGCAACATGTGTGTACAGGAAGGAAGGAGCGGACGGGGTCACCATGGAGATTACCAACCACATGTGCTTTATGTGCATTATGTAATTTACCCTCATGTTAACTATTGGGTAGCAACTGATGTAGCCCCATTTTATAGATAGGAAACCAAAGTCTTAATGAAGTCAGGGGACTTGCTCGAAATCAAACAGCTAGGAAGTGGCAAAAAAGCACTAGAACTCAGGACTTCTGGTTCCAAGCTAGTATTTTTCTCTCCAGTGCAGCCCCATTGTCCTCTTTGGAGAGGAGTGCCACTGTGCGAGGATTTAAGGGTAAAGATGCAGCTCCCTCCTCCTGCCAGAGGAAGTTCTCCTATATAATCCGTGTTTTCCTGTCACGTGTGCGTGTCCATCCCCTGCTTGTTGCATCTGGGTCTCCTCTAGCATTATTTTTGATAAAAGGTAAAGAACTTCTCAGACTAAGGTAATTTTAAAGCAGTTATGGTGTCAAGGGCTGGGATGGTTTGAACCATTATTCCATAAGTATCCCCTCCCCTCTCTCTTCCACTGTGGTGTGGTATGCTTCCCTGCCCCATCAGTGCTGGGTGTGGTCATGTGCCATATTTTGCCCCAAAGGGATATTAGCTGTTGTGACGTGATCAAAGGTTGGAAATGTGCTGTGTCGTTGGGCTTGCTCTGTAGTCACCATAACAACATGCCCCAGGGAACCAGCTAAGGCTGGAAGGATGGGACACATGGGGAGGAGCCCAGGACCCAGCCTGCAGCTCAGACCCACACCCAGGTGCACCTGGCCCACCATCAGCCTGGGCAGAGGTTCTCCACTGAAGGTGAGTTGCTCGCCAGGGAACCCGTGGCAATGTCTGGAGGTAGTTTTTTGTGTGTTTTAAAAATATATCTTATTGATTTTTTACAGAGAGGAAGGGAGAGGTATAGAGAGTTAGAAACATCGATGAGAGAAAAGCATGGATCAGCTGCCTTCTGCACACCTCCTACTGGGAATGTGCCCGCAACCAAGGTACATGCCCTTGACCGGAATCGAACCTGGGACCTTTCAGTCTGCAGGCCGATGCTCTCTCCACTGAGCCAAACCAGTTAAGGCTGGAGGTAGTTTTTGTTGTCACAACTAGAAGAAGGATGCCAAGGTCATCTGGTCAGTAGAGGTCAGGGGTGCTGCTGAGCACCCTACATGCACAGAACAGCCCCCATGACAAAGAATGATCTGGCCCCCAGTGTCAGCAGGCTGAGGCTGAGCACCCTGAGCGGGACTAATGAACGTCCAGCCCCGTAGAGGCGTGAGCAGCAGCAAGTGACTGTGATTGGAAACCTGAGTTTGGGGCAGGTTTTCAGTGAGTGTTATTGGTGATGACAGATGTAATGGCCAAGGCGAGAGCCGTGTTCTGTGGGGCAAGCTCCTGAGTGGTCTTCCCAGGCTCTGGGCTCTCCTTGCCAGCTCAGGGCCACAGTCAGGTCCTCTGGCAATGTGTGGCCCAGCTGATCAGCTCAGACCCTATCTCTTCAACCCTCTGGGGAAGGAGAGCACCCCCTTCCGCCTCAAAGATTCATCCTTCGAGCGTCCTGTCATCCTCTCTCTTGACTCCTGAAGCTCTCAGTGACCATCTGCCTCCTAGCCCGCCCCCACCCCCACCCCCAGGCACATTCCGTTTGTCTAAGGGATTTCTCCAGCTGCTCACTAAGGCTTGTTTCTCCCTGAAGCCTTTTCCCCAGTTCTCTCGGGTGGGTCTCCCCAGCCCCGATGCCTATATGTCCTCCATGGTGACTTGTGTCCCCAAGGAAAGGAATTCGTTCTTTTCTCATTAAGAAAAGACGAAAGGTGTTCCTTTTGGTCCTTTATAAAATCTCAAGGTATTTTTACATAATTTGGTTTCCCAACTGAGATAAGGATTAGGTTCTGACTATTCTGCATAGAAGAAATTATAGAAGCAGTTTTCACTTACTGCACATATGATCTCACTTTATACCCTTAGTTGTTTCGCTCACTTTGAGGGACTGTTCAGAAATTGAGATAAATTTGCATATAGTGAAGTAGACACATCTGATCCATTTCTACATCTGTGTCCACCTGCCTAACCACCCACCAGATCAAGAATGTTGCATCACCTCAGCGGGGCCCCTGTGCCTCTTCTCAGCAGTCACTCTCCATACAGGTCATCTTATTCTGCGTTCCATCACCAAAGGCTAATGTTCCCTGTTGTTGAACTTCACATTGTATCATAGTATTTGTCATTTTTGTCTCTCTTTTCATCCACATAATTTTTTTTAATCTTTATTCATACTAGAAGCCTGGTGCACAAAAATTTGTGCTCTCAGGGATGTCCCTCAGCATGGCCTGTGCCTTCTAGCAATCTGAGACCCCTTGGGAGATGTCCACCTGATGGCTTAGACCCGCTCCCCAGGCAATTGGGCCTAAGCTGGCAGCCAGACATCCCTTTGGCAGACCGGGGGCCCTTGGGGGATGTCCACTTGCCAGCAGGGAGCAGGCCTAAGCTGCAGTCAGACATCCTTAGCTCTGCTGAGGAGGTGGGAGAGGCTCCCGCCACCACTGCTGTGCTGGCAGCTGTTAGCCTGGCTTGTGGCTGAACAGAACTCCCCCTGTGGGAGTGCACTAACCACCAGGGGGCAACTCCTGCATTGAGCGTCTGCCCCTTGGTGGTCAGTGTCATAGTGACCAGTCATTCCCAGTGGTTCTGCTGTGTGTCATAGTGACCAGTCATTCCCAGTGGTTCTGCTGTTAATAATTTGCATATTATCCTTTTATTATGTAGGATAGAGGCCTGATGCATGGGTGGGGACTGGCTGGTTTGCCCTGAAGGGTGTCCTGGATCAGGGTGGAGGTCCCCACTGGGGTGCCTGGAAAGCCTGGGTGAGGGTCTGAGGGCTGTTTTTAGGCTGGCCACATCCCCTTCAGGGAGGGGGTCCCTGCTGGGGTTCCTGGCCAGCCTGGGTGAGTGGCTGATGGCTATTTGCAGTGAGGCTGGCTGGAAACTGGTATCTGGGATTTATTCAACTTCTAAAGTTGAAACTTTGTTGCTTTAACCGGAGCCCAGGTTGGGTTGCCCCTGACAACCCAGGCTCCCAGTGCTTCCTTGAGCCCAAGACTGGAAGCAGGTAACTGAGGTTTGTTTATCTTCTATAATTGAAACTTTGTTGAGTGGAGGCCACAGCTGGCCAAGGCAGACAGGAACCTTTGCTTCCTCCATCGCCGGGGCAAGCTAAGCTATTTGTACACTCGGTGGGGGGGAGGGGTCCCTCAGCCTGGTCTGTACCCTCTCCCAGTCTAGTACCCCTCAGGGGATGTCCATCTGCTGGTGTCCCTGGCCAGCCTGGGTGAGGGGCTGATGGCTGTTTGCAGGCTGGTTAAGCCTCCTAGTGGGACCCTCACCCCATGGGGGTGTGGCCAGCCTGGGTGAGGGGCTGAGGGCCATTTTTAGGCTGCCTACAGTCCCTTCAGGTTTCGGGTGCCTTCTGGGGTATCTGGCCAGCCTGAGTGAGGGGCTGAGAGCTGTTTTCAGGCTTCCCATAGCTCCCATTGACCCAGCGTCCCAGTGAGGCTGGCTGGAATCAGGTTTCTGGGGTTTATTTATCTTCTATAATTGAAACTTTGTTGCCTTGACAAAGCCTCCTGTTTGTTTCTATAATTGAAATGTTGTTGCCTTGAGCAGAGGCCCGGCCGGCCTAGGCAGGCAGTTTCAACTCCATCGCTGGTACAACGGAAGCCTCCTGTTTGCTCTAGCTCCATGGCTGCCAGCCACCATCTTGGCTGGGTCCATTTGCATACAGCTGCTCTGATTGGCTGGTGGGCGTGGCTTAGATGTCTCGGCATGATGGTTAATTTGCATATTACTTTTTTATTAGATTAGATTAGATTATTACAGTTGTTCCTCTTTTTTCCCCCCATAGCTCCCCTCCTCTCAGTTCCCACCCCACCTTCTGTCCTTACCCCACCCACTGTCCTCCTCCATAGGGGTACAATTTTTGTCCAGTCTCTTCCCATACCCACAACACCCCTTTCCCACTGAGAATTGTCACTGCACTCCCTTTCTATGCCTTTGATTCTATTTTATTCATCAGTTTATTCTGTTCATCAGGGTTTTTTTTATTCACTTGATTTTTAGATTCACTTGTTGATAGATATGTATTTGTTGTTCATAATTTTTATCTTTACTTTTTCTTCTTCTTCCTCTTCTCAAAGGATACCTTTCAGCATTTCATATAATACTGGTTAGGTGGTGATGAACTCTTTTAGCTTTTTCTTGTCTATGAAGCTCTTTGACCTTCAATTCTAAATGATAGCTTTGCTGGGTAAAGTAATCTTGGTTGTAGGTTCTTGCTATTCATCATTTTGAGTATTTCTTGCCACTCCCTTCTGGCCTGCAAAGTTTCTGTTGAGAAATCAGCGGACAGTCGTATGGGTGCCCCCTTGTATGTAACTGACTGCTTTTCTCTTGCTGCTTTTAAGATTCTTTCTTTGTCTTTTGCACTTGACATTTTAATTATGATGTGTCTTGGTGTGGTCCTCCTTGGATTTTTTTTGTTTGGGGTTCTCTGTGCTTCCTGGACTTGTAAGTCCATTTCTTTGACCAGGTAGGGGAAGTTTTCTGTCATTATTTCTTCCAATAGGTTTTCAATATCTTGCTCTCTCTTCTTCTGGCACCGCTATAATTCTGATGTTGGTACGCTTGAAGTTGTCCCAGAGATTCCTTACACTATCTTCATATTTCTGGATTCTTTTTTCTTTTTGCTTTTCTGGCTGGATGTTTTTTGCTTCTTCGTATTTCACATCTTTGACTTGATTCTTGCAATCCTCTAGTCTGCTGTTGGATCTCTGTATATTATTCTTTATTTCAGACAGTGTATGCTTAATTTCTAGCTGGTCCTTTTTCATATCCTCCAGGGTCTCATTAAATTTATTGGCAGTCTCTAAAATGTTCTTGAAAAAACTTATAACTGTGGTTTTGAACTCTATATCCAGGTGTTTGCTTTCCTCCATTTCTGTCATTTGTGACCTGTTTCTTTGTCTCTGCATTTTGGCTGCTTCCCTGCATTGATAGAGTGGCTTTCTGTGCTAGGTGTCTTATAGGTCTGGTGGCTCAGTCTCCTCAATTACCTGAGATGGATACTCTTGGTGCACTGCCTTGTCAGCTTTGTGCACAGTCTTGTTGTAGCTAAGCCTTGATTTCTATTGGTATCACTGAGAGGAATTGACCTCCAGGCCACTTGGCTGTGAGAATCAGCTGTGTCTATGGTGGGAGAACTTCTGTGCTGGAGACACCCTTATGGGGCCAGACTTACTTCAGTGGGACTTTGTTGCTCACTGAGTCTGCCCCCTGAGTGTGTCCCTTATGGATCTGAGGAGTTGTAGACTGGGTGGTCCCACTTTGACCACTGGGTTCACTGTCTCTTGGAACTCTAAGGAGATGCTATTTTAGCTTCTGCCTGAGGTTTCCCAGCCTTTTATATGCAAAAGCCTCTGCACGCAGCTTGGGTGGGGCGGGGTCTCAGGGAATCTATAGGGCAGAGCAACCAGCTATGGCTGATTCTCAGCCCTGCCCTAAGAGGCACCAGGTCGCAGTGACCCTCAGCATCGCCAAGAGAGAGTTGCTCTGGAGATCCTCCTAGTGCCAGACGGTGCCAGACAGTGCCAGACAGTCCAGCTCCTCCCCGTATGATTCTGAGTCCCCAGAAACTCGCCTGGAACTGGAGTTCAGAGCTGTCAGGAGCTTGTGCCTCCCTCCGGTATGAAATGCTGCCAGCCCTTTCTGAGAGCCTTCGCACGCGCCTCTGTACCTCTGCACTTTACTTCCGTGCCTCCTCTGCGTCTCAATCTTTTTCTAGTTGTAGAATTTCCACTCAGCCAGCCTTTTTATGGGTCTGGGTGTTGTCTATTTTTTCTTTTCATTGTAGTTTTGAAATAGTTGTGTGAGGCAGTAATTTCTAATGTTTTCCTATGCCACCATCTTGGTTTCTGCTCACATAATGTTTTGAAGCTCATCTACATTGTTGGGTGTGCATCATTTACAGGATTCACTTTTTTGTTCTTTTTGTTTTGAAAAACAATTTTCCCCCTGGCCGGTGTGGCTCCGTTGGTTGAACATCATTCCATGTACCAAGAGGTAGTGGTTCCATTCCTGGTCAGGCATGTCCAGTAGGGGGCGTGTAGGAGGCAGCCAAACGTTTCTCTCATCAACGTTTCTCTCCCTCTACCTTCCTACCTCTCTCACATGAATAAAAACATGTTAAATTTTTTTCAATTACAGTTGTATGCATAGTGGTTAGACACTATAACTGAGGTAGTGTTCCCCCATATGGTGATTACAATATTATTGACTGTATTCCCTATGCTGTACTCTACATCCCCACATCTGTTTTGTAACTACCAATTTATACTTCTTAACCCCTTCAACTTTTTTTTTAATCCTCATCTGAGAACATGCTGAGAGAGAGGAAAAGAGAGAGAGAGAGAAACATCAGTGTGAGAGAGAAACACACCCATCAGTTGCCTTTCCTGCGGACCCCAACCAGGGTTCAAATCTGCCCCCCAGGTAAGTGTCCTGACTGGGAGTAGAACTGGCAGGCAATCCTTTGATGTGCAGACAGCCCACTTTATCTTTTTCATCCACTCCCATCCGGCAACATCCATTTGTTCTCTGTGTCTATGAGTTTGTTTCATTTGTTTTGTTTTTGTTTAGTGAAATCATGTTGTATTTCTCTGTCTGACTTATTTCACTTAGCTTGGTGACCTCAATGTGTATCCATGCTGTTGCAAATGGTAAGATTTCATTCTTTGTCCTGGCCTAGTAATATTCCATTGCATATACTCCTCTCTCAGGTGTCCAGGAATGGATGAGGGGGGATTAGGGCTTCCAGCGAAGATGAGCATCTAAGTCTTTTCTCCATCCCCACACTCCCAGAACAGTGATCAGCACAGTAGGAGGGAAATAGCTTCACCTGTTTGGTAGAAACCTCAGGAATCCTGCGAGACGGTACTGATGAGGCTGGTCTGAAGGCACCGTGGAGGACAGTGGCACATTCCCCAGGGAAGAGGGCCATGGGCAGGCAGAGATCCCTGATGCAGAAGCCAGCATGGTGGCTGGACTTCCTCCGACACTGGGAGGCTGCCATGAGCAGAAACACACCACCTCCCTGCACTGGCAGCCAAAGCAAATACAAATCTCCGGGGACGGGGCGTCCTCAAAGCTGTCTGGCCGAGAAGCCTGGCATACGTATTGGCCTAAGCAGATTGAGTCTTCTTTTTTTTTTTTTTTAATATGTTTTTAAAATATATTTTATTGATTTTTTTACAGAGAGAAAGGGGGAGGGATAGAGAGTTAGAAACACTGATGAGAGAGAAACATCGATCAGCTGCCTCCTGCACACTCCCTACTGGGGATGTGCCTGTAACCAAGGTACATGCCCTTGACTGGAATCGAACCTGGGACCCTTCAGTCCACAGGCCATCGCTCTGTCTACTGAGCCAAACCAGGGCAGGTTGACTCTTCTGTTGTCAATTTGATGATCTGTTCTTCCCTGGAAAAACACCCATTTCATCCAACTTTTCAGTTTATAGGCAGGGACACAGGTGATCCATATGGGACACATCAATCGGTTGCCTCCTGACCCCCGACCCCGGCCAAGGACCAAACCTGAAACCCAGATATGCCCCCTTGAATCCAACCCACAACCCTTCAGTGTGCTGACCAACACTCTAACCATTGAGCCATGCCGACCAGGGCTCACAATTGTATTTTGAATCAGCTGATAGTTGGCCGGAGTATCACTTCAATGGTGTGGAATGTGAGTCTGGAACTTTCTGAGCCTTGAGCTGCTGGGAGTACCTTCTTGCTGCTGCACAGAGTCCTGTGCCTGCAGGCTTCCGGAGTCTTCAGCACGAGGGGTGTCCTAGCTGGTGCCCAGAGGGGAGGCAGAGGCAGCCTGAATGTTTCCCTTCATAGGTCAAGTTCTTTAAAGTTGGGACATTACTGGGAGATATCTAGGTTTTCATGTCTTTTTATCAATATTTTTCTGATTATGATTTTCTCTCTTTTGAAACATAGAGTTGGTTTGTCAATGATTCAGAAAACTTTTTATCTCCTATTGAATACTGGTTTTGGCTCCCTATTCACGGATATGAATTGTCCGTGTTCTACATCCCACTTCCTGTCTTTAATGCCTGCCACCTCTCACCATTTCCCTCTCTGTCCTTTACCTCTGCATCCTGGGGAACCTTCTCTAGCCTGCCCTCAGCGTCACCTCGCTGCGCCTCGGCCTTGCTCACTTAGCAGAGTACCAAGTGCACTTTTAGATGGCTTACTCCCTTTCTGCCTCTAAACCACATTCGCTTCAGCCTTTTCCCTTTGTCCCATCTGTGTTTTTGTTTCATGGAGTCTGCATTTCTTTAATTTTATTGAAAGTACAAAGCAAATGCCAATGGGATTTACTTCTATTTCCTGCAGAAAAAAATCGTTCTCAAAGCACTCCGCTGTCCTCGGCCCATTTAAGACACAGACAGCTTCACAGGCTTCACACTTTTAAGTGACTTCTAATTGATGAGAGCTACATCCAGGACCTCATTCCCAAGGAGAGGGCAGTGGGCTCCTCTAGCAATTCCCTCCACATGGGTCCTGAGCTGATTGATTCTGCAAGTTCGGGGACTGAGCTGGGAGACCGAGAAGGAAGGCGAGGCCACAGGCCACATGTGACAAGGCCACATGTCAGGTTTCAAACACCCCTGGTGTCCAGACACCTCAAAATCAGGGTTTTTTGTGAGGCTCAGGACTCTTAAGTACAAGTGACATTAAAAACAAATGAACTGACTTAAACAAAAGAGAAGTTA
>PVJC01032600.1:0-19837 GCA_004026665.1 Murina feae
GCCGCACCCAGCCCTGGCCACGCTCAAAAAAGAGAACAACATGCAGGGGAGGGCAAGAGTCTGAGAGATCAACATAGAGGGGGTGCCTGCTCCAAGCCTTGATGGTGTTCCTGGGGGCAGGTCCCCGGCAGGTAGACACACACAGGAGGACTGCTCTGAGCCTCAGATGCGGCTGGGGGCAGGTCCCCAGTGGCCACACACACACACACACACACACACACACAAGGCGCCTGACAGACTGGGGCCATCATAGAACATCCACTGAGGGGTCCCAGACTGTGAGAGGGCACAGGCCGGGCTGAGGGACTCCCTCCACCTCGAGTGCACAAATTTTTGTGCACCGGGCCCCTAGTTACTTTATAAACTTGGTTGAAATTAGTCACTATGTCCACCTTACAGCCCACAAGAAGCTTGAAAGAGGAAAGCAAAGGGCATGCTGCAGAGGTTTTATACTCCAATTCTGCGCATACGCTGTTGGCCAGAATGGGTCAAATAACTTCACCTGGCAAGAATGGATTTTAGAAATGTCACAGTTAGCTCATGGCCATATACTTGATCACAATGCCTATTTTTATAGGTGGAAAGAAGAATAAATAGTGGTCAAGGCAATTGGCAATCTGGGGCACAACAATGTTCACAGATTAAAGGTATAGATATATTAAACCATAGACACAGGTGCCTTTATTTTAGCAATTTAAATCCCTCAAAAGATTTTATGTAGGATTAAGCTTTATATATAAGTAATAGTTTCTCTTGCTAGAAATAACCCTAAAATTTCTGAATTTTAAATCCAGTTACTAGAATTAGTGAGGTGATCATATTGTAACATAAAAATGGCAAACCGCTATATTGTACACCTGAAAATAACTAATATAATATTGAATACTAACTATACTTAAATTTTAAACACTAAAAATGAATGAAAGGGGAAGGGATTAAACCAAAGAACATATATGCATTACACAGGCAACAGTGTGGTGATGGCCTGGATGGGGGGAGGGTGGAAAGGGGGCTGGATGGAAGTGGGCAAAGCGGGGGACGGGGTCATCTATAATAGTGTCAACAATAAAAATAAAACAAAAAAATAAAAATGGAAGAAAAAGAAAAGTTTCAAGATGTTTTTTTTACATAGCCTGGTGTATCATAAACTACTTCCTTTGGGTGAATTCCATTAACCTCATCTGGAGTGCTAACCACCAGTTCGTGCTGTGTAATTCTAAACTAGCCATACAGTTTACTGACACCTGTAATTGCCGGGTAAGGGAATGGGCATTCATTACTGTGAAAATCTGTCCTCTTCTTTGCGTCTTCTTTTGCATCTCTTCATTTAAGTTTACGTCACTTTTTATCATTAAGAAGCAGTCATATTTTTCCTTTAGGCTCCAAAAACAACAAATATTAAAGGGGCAGCTGGAAAATGTGTTCTCATGATTTTTCTCCAAATCATCTTGCTCTAACTGATCTTGTTGGTTTTTCTGGTTTTCTAAGATCAAAAAAAGGAGTGCTCATCTTTGACCAGAAGTCCCAGAGTAGGAAGTTCATGTGATGATAAGTGCACATCTCAGCACAGCAGAAGGACAAGCATTAGGCAGCTTCTGTTGCCCTGTACAGCTTCCTCACTTTCAGCAAAAAGTGCTTACGTGAACAACTGTCCGAAGTGCGGGACGAGGCCATTAGCGGCTCGCCTGTGCAGTGCAAAATGAATGTATTTCACTCCATTTGAGCTAAGAAAGGTTTGGAGCTTCAGTGACGTGATTTGGGCTCCATTATCACTTAGCAGCTCTTTTGGAATTCCATATCTGTGAATAATCTTTCAGTATGGACTGGAGAGAGAGAATTTCATAATAGACTGTGGCCATTTTCAAGAAGTAATAGTACTAATGACTGTATTGAGCGTTTAGGAAAACCCACTATCCACTTTTGTTATTTGTTTAGCTAATATAAGAGTTTTAAAGGCATTTATGTAATATTCATATTACTTAGAAAATTTTTGTTTAATTAATATTACCTTTTGTTCATTTATATTACAAACCAGTCTTTATGTAATTACAGGTCTAAGAATTTTTGTTTTTAATTTCCTCCAGAATCTTTTGTAAGGCTGTCTTCAGTGAATAGTTAGCATGTTTCATGATTTATAAAGCATACTATACACATACTTGTTATGTTGATTTAAATGGCAATATGACAGTTTCATTTCCTAATCATCTCTATATATCTTATAGGACATTAATTGTAGAAGAAACACCCAGAACCATAATGATTTATTTCCCTGCATGGTTATTCAGGTAAACTAAACAAAAGTTTTCTCCTCAGTTTAGTATGTCTCATTTCTCCTCTAGGTGAGAGTTCAAATATTTCATTATAACTTTTCTTTATATTATGCATATCTAAATTTGTTTAGAAACTAAAAAAGTCAGACATTAATTTTAGCTTAGACAGATTCTTAAAAATACAGTACTAAAATTAATTAAATTACTCTTTTGAACACTTCATATATTGTTCCAATGTTGCTGCTATCTTAGAGTCTTTGTGGGAAAAGCCATTTATTCTTTCTATTTTATTTTTTTTTTATATATTTTTATTTATTTCAGAGAAGAAAGCAGAGGGAGAGAGAGATGGAAACATCAATGATGAGAGAGAGTCATTGATTGGCTGCCTTCTGCATGTGCCTTACAGGAGTTCGAGACTGCAACCTGGGCATGTGTCCTTGAGCTGAATCTAACACGGGAACCTTCAGTTCGCAGGCTGATGCTCTATCCACCAAGCCAAACCAGTTAAGGCACCATTTATTCTTTTTAGATAGCATTAGATTTAAAATTGATTCCTAAATGCTTTCTTTACATCTCTTCCCAATCATCGTCAACTCTTTCTAAAAGTTTTTCATTATGGCACAAGTCAGAATCAAGTATATACTTTTAATAAAACTTTTTCTTGGAAAGATGCTGTTATTGATTTTCAAAACATGTCTACTCACTATTACTAGTGGCTTATTGAGTATAATATTCACATTTCATCTTTCTTTGCCCTTTAGTTCCCATTTCTTATAATCTTTCAGAGATCTTTATAACACTTTGTACTAATGCATAAATTTCTATTTTTATGAGTACAGATGATTTTGAATATTTCCTTACATGTAAGTTAGCTAGACTCACTCTTTTAATATTTGGCATTAATCTACAACTTTTATACATTTTTCAAAATACATTTTCATATACCAATTTGTCCTTTTCTATTTGTCATGAATTCTCAGCAAAGTTTACGTTCAAATTATTTTTATAAGGTGGCATTTAGAATTTAAAATGTGTTTCCACGTTCTACATGTTGGAAAAACAACAAAAATGCATGATACTAAAAAATAGTTTCTTCATAACTATTAAGTTTCTTCCATGAAGAGATATTTGGATTACTTTTTGTTTATCTTCATGTTATTGCAAAATATAGATAAATTTAAAAAGTCAGATTTCTTGTTATGACTAAGATTGGCAGTTAATCTATCCAAAAACTAGGTACATATTGTCACAAATGGACAAAAGCTATTACTTCATTGCTTTGGAAATTAGTCAAAGGCATATAAATGGAAAAATATTAGTACTTGACAGACTTTAGAGAAGAACAATGGAAGTCTGAGCCCTTACTCCAGCTCAGTGCGGTGTTATGTCAGGATTGCAAAGCTGTAAGGATTGACAGCCTTTCTGTTTGGAATGTTAGGTGATAACCATCTCCATCAATATTATTAGCGGAACTAACTTCTTGAAGGCAAGCAAACAGTTGAGAGCCAATTCCTCCATTCTACTTGCCTGAGATGTGAGTGGGCCACGCATGTTCTGGCTGAAGCTGTGTATGTGTCTAGCTGACACTAGAAGAGTCCCAAGATATTTAAATGTTCCTGGTCAATCCTGTGACTATATGTATGACTTGAAAGGGACTACAGGGAAAAGTAAAATTGGGGCAACTTGCAAACGGCATGACCATTGAATGTGTTCCTCCACCCAGACCCAGATCTATCTGCGGAGGACAGAAACCCTACTTGCTCCAAGTGTTTAAGAACAACTTCCTTGTAATCGTTCAATGATGACTAGGTTACGCAGACACAGGGGCATCTCCTAGGAAGCCAAAGTAAAACAAAACAAAACAAAACAAAACAAAAAGAATAAAAAAATATCTTGAGCAGAGACATGACTAACCATATTATCACAATGGAGATAGGTATCACAGATTATGTCCAGGAAAAATTTAAAAACACATAACAAAAATAGCTACTATCAGGGCAAAATATCAAAATCCAGACATGGTACAAAATGTACAATAATCTAATAGAAATAGATATAGGTATTATTATTTTCTATAGGTAGATGTTATTTGTTAAAAACTGGTATTAAAAATTAATGAGAAATACAAAAACAAACAAACAAAAAAAAACATAAAAAACAAAATCCAAAGCAAACAGGAAACTGTGACACATTTATAGGAAATTAAAAGCAAACAAACAGTTAATAGTAACTGCCCCTTAGTATCCAAAAACGTTAAGTCTGGTAGAAAAAATACTCCCAATGTGCTATTTAAATGTTTTCAAAGAAATAACAGAAACCATGGTAAAAATTAAAAGAAAACTATGACAGTGTGACAATAATGGATCAAAAAATAAAAAATTCAGCAAGGATATAGAAGTTATGACAAATAACCAAATAAAAATTCTGGAGTCGAAGCGTACAAAATTGAATGAAAAAGAGAATGAGAAGAGACTCTACAGCATGTTCCAGATGACAGAAAAAAGAATCAGTGAAAACATAATGGAAAAAGACACCTAAAATTTAATGAAAATTGTTAATTAACAAATTTAAATAAGACAAATGCAAAACAATAGTTTTCACAAGCCACATTATGGTCTATCTATTTAAATCTAAATACAAAAAGAAAATTTTGAAACAGCAAGACAAAAAAGACTCATTTTATACCGGAGAGCTTCAACACAATCAATAGCTACTTTACCATCAGAATCAGATTGTGCTCAAGAAGGCAGTGGTGTGACATTAAAAGCACAAAAAGAAAAAACAAAATAAAAAAAAGAGAAAACTCTTAACCAGGAATTCTATATCAGCAAGTCTCTTCTTTCAATATAAGGTAAAATACAGATATTCCAGGAAAGCAAAGACTAGGTATATTTGTTGCTAGGAAGCTTACCTTACAGTAAATGCTAGACTTTACAGTAAGTGTTAAACCTTACAGTAAATGCTAGAGGAAGTCCTTCAAGCTAAAAGGAAATGACACCCGAGGAGAACCAGAATCCTTTGGTAGAAATGAAGAATGTCATGAATGATAGTATGACCTGTAAAAAAAGATTTTACAAATGCATTTTACAATTTATTATAATTAAAAAATCATAATATACAAAACAATTATAATGACCTTATATTGTGTTATAATATACTAGAGGCTAGGTGCATGAATTCATACATGGGTGAAGTCCAGCCAGCCCCGTCCCTGATTGGGGTAAGGGGGCCCATTAGGGCTGGGCCGGCCAGGGAGAGGGGCTGTGGGAGGTTGGGATGGCCTATCGGGGTCCCAATTGTGCTGGTTGGTCACTGTACTGTGCCTCACAGTGCCCAGTAGTTCTGGTCGTTCTGACTTTCTGGCCGCTTGACTTTTATATATATAGATATAGATCTAACATATGGCAATAATGGTGCAAAAGAGGAAATGAAACTATATTGAATCAATATTATTCTATTTTATCAGAATCAAGTTAGTATTCCTTTGAAGTATACTGAAATAAATTGGGATACATATTGTAATTTCTAGAGTAACTACTAAAAAAAACACACCTCAAAAATATAGAAAAATAATTAAAATAATACAAAAAATATTTATTTAGCACTAAAGAAATTAGAAACAAAAAAAGACTAGAGAAATGCAGAAGACAAATAATACAATGATATATTAAAATGCAATCATAGAAAAATTACATCAACTATAAATAGCTTTAATACCTTAATTAAAAGGCAGAGATTGTAGACTAGATTAAAAAGCAAAAATCCAACAATGGAAAAAAAAGTCCTATATAATAACAGACCAGGAACTGAATGGCAGAATGACCAGAATGACCAGTCGACAAGTCTCTATGATACATACTGATGACCAGGGGGCAGACACTCATCACAGCAGCTATCCCCTGGTGGTCAGTGCACTCCCATAGTGCAAGCGCTGTTCAGCTGACCGGGATGAGTGGCACTCCCACAGTGAGAGCAGCCACTCAGAGGGTGGGTTCACAGCTGCTCAACTGATCAGAATGACCAGCGCTCCCACAGCAGCCAATCCCCGCAGGCCATGCTCCCCACTAGTGTATGAATGTGTGCACGGGGCCCCTAGTATATCATACAAACCAAAACTATAATAAACTGGAGTGCCTACACAAATAGCAGGGAAAAATGGACATTGAGACAATACATTTTGATAAATAAAAATATATTAGTCTTTTATGTTCA
Source organism: Murina feae (assembly GCA_004026665.1). NCBI lineage: Eukaryota > Metazoa > Chordata > Mammalia > Chiroptera > Vespertilionidae > Murina > Murina feae. The sequence goes on from PVJC01032600.1 coordinate 6,483, forward strand.
AATATCAATTGTTTTTAAATTATTTTCTCAATTGTTAATTAAAGAAGTGTGATTATGTATTTATTCTATTGTAAATAAGACACTTTTTGTTTTCATGTGCAGGAAATTTGTCCAAATAAATATGCCAACCTTCCATCTTTGGGTTTAACAAATTACAGTAAAATTAAAGGTAGACCAAAATAATGAAAATATCTACAAAGTAAATTTGTAAGAACTCAGATATACAGTGCCCAACTTTCATATACTTACTCAGCTGCTATGTTAGTACTTAATCTTATTCTTATATGCTTTAATTAAGCACATTTGCTAAAGAAATGCTTGGGAAAAACTCATGTATAGCAAAGCAGTTTTTGATATCTTACCTTTTTATTTTTTCACATATTGTCAAATATCCATGATCCATTGGTGAAACTATTCTCTTTGAAGACTTTCTTTTTTTAAAAATCTTTATTGTTCAGATTATTACAGATGTTCCTTTTTTTAACCCCCATAGTTCCCCTCTACCTGGTTCCCCCCCTACCCTGTGCCCTTATCCCAACCACTGTCTTCATCCATAGATGTAAGATTTTTGTCCAGTCTCTTCCTGTACCCCTCAGACCCACTTTCCCCGAGAATTGTCAGTCTATTCCCTTTCTATGCCCTTACTTACATTTTCTTCACCAATTTATTCTGTTCATCAGATATTTCTAATGACTTGCTCTATTCACTTGTTGATAGATATGTATTTGTTGTCACTTTGTTGTTCATACTTTTTATTTTTACCTTTTTCTTCTCCCTCTTCTTCTTAAAGAATGCTCTTCAGCATTTCAAATAATCCTGGTTTGGTAGTGATGCACTCCTTTAGCTTTTTCTTGTCTGTGAAGCTCTTTATCTGACCATCAATTTTACATGATAGCTTTGCTGGGTAGAGTAATCTTGGTTGTAGGTTCCTGCTATTTGTCATTTTGAATAATTCTTGCCACTCCCTTCTGGCCTGAATTGTTTCTGTTGAGAAATCAGCTGACAGTTGTATGGGTACTCCCTTGTAGGTAACTAACTGTTTTTCTCTTGCTGCTTTTAATATTTTTTCTTTGTCTTTTGCCCTTGGCATTTTAATTATGATGTGTCTTGGTGTGGTCCTCCTTGGATTCCTTTTGTTTGGGGTCTTCTGTGCTTCCTGGACTTGTAAGTTTATTTCTTTCACCAGGTAGGGGAAGTTTTCTGTCATTATTTCTTCAAGTAGGTTTTCATTCTCTTACTCTCTCTCTCTTCTTCTGGTACCCCTATAATTCTGATGTTGGTATTCTTAAAGTTGTCCCAGATGCTCCTTACACTATCTTCACACTTCTGGATTATTTTTTTTTCTCTTCCAGTTGGGTGCTTTTTGCTTTTTCATGTTTCAAATCTTTGAATTGATTATTGCAAACCTCTAGTCTGTGATTGGATCTCTGTATAATACTACTAAGTTTTATCAGCGGGTTCTAGAAAATTCTTGAAAAACCTTAAAACTATAGTTCTGAACTCTATATCCAGTAGTTTGCTTTCCTCAATTTCTGTCATTTGTGATCTGTTTCTTTGTCTCCACATTTTGGCTACTTCCCTGTGTTGATAGAGTGGCTTTCTATGCTAGGTGTTCTATAGGGCCCAGTGATTCAGCTTCCCCAATCACCTGGGGTGGACACTCTTGTTGTACGCCTTTGAAGGCTGGGTGCACAGTCTTGTTGTAGTTATCACTGGGAGGAAATGATCTGCAGGCCTTTCTCCTCATTGTTTGGGGTTTGGAACTTCTGGAGTTCTGTCCCAGCTGCAGTCCCTTAGGTTATGCTGCAGGCAGGCAGGCACATAGCTTGGGTGGGGTTGTAAGTTGGGTGGGGCGGGGTCTCAGAATCACTGGGGTGGAGCAACCTGCAATGGCTGCCCCTCCACCAACTCCACAGCTTCTCCCGGATTTTGTGCCTTCAGGTCCTGGCATCTGCATGCCCCTGAGTCCCTGAATCTCCGCGTCAGTGATCGCTGCGAACGGCTTTGCTAGAATGGCACTGGTCTTCCACCCTGTTGCCCGACAGCCCGCATCGCATTCAGTGTGACCCCTGAGTTTATAATTTCCTTCCAAGCTGGGACCCAGGTGCAGCCGCCACCACCCTTTTACTCAAGCCGCCTCTGTTTCGCGCATCCGTACCTCTCAGTTTTGGCGCCGGGAACTTCTACTCAGTTTCAATGCACTCCTTCTCTTGCCTTCTAGTTGTAAAGCTTCCCCTCCCTTGGTTCTGGAGGATGGCTGTTTATCTGTATAGTTGTATTTTTATAATGTAGTTGTGGAGGCTGTGCATTTAGGTATATACATCATGCCGCCATCTTGGTTCTCTTGAAGAATTTCTTGTTTTATATTTTTATCCCACTTTATTATTATTTCTTTATTTAAATTGAAATTAAGTTAATTAATTTTGCTGTGATTACTGGCAAAAATTATATAATAATTACTGTTGTAGTTTAAGAGCATATAAAACTATTTTAGGGCCTACATACACTGGGGAATATAATTTGAAAAGAATTAGGAAAGTATTTTTCTCTGTTGTTTTATTTTTTAATTGTTTTTGGATTTAGTTTATATGTTTTAGGTCAGTGAATTAGATTTAGAAAGATGAGAGTCTGTATCTCAACTCTATAACTTCATTGCTAACTGAGATTTGGTCAAGTTTTTCATAAGTTCAACTTCGTATTCCTTCTTGGGGTAATACATTGAAAGTGAGCAGAGTTTTAACAGTGAGAAGTGAGAAATATTCACCTTTTCTCTTACTGCTCCACAGTTTAAGCTCTGAACACTGTGAATAAAAGTATGCAATATCTCTTGAATTTACTTGTTTAATTCAGTATGTTTCAGTCAGAATAGATATCTTTCAGTGGTAAAGAAAATCCTTCCTAATGATGGTAAGGAAAATAGTATTCAGTTAAACAAAAAAAGTAAAATTCTAATCAGATATTCTTCAGAAATTTTCATTTTAAATATTTAAATTTAGATTCTTTGTCAGGGTTACCTGAGAGTATAGCAGTTGTTCATATAAACCCATCTTCTTGAAATTAGGATGTTATTGTAAGAGTTTAAATAGCTTAAAGATAAATTCTATTTTATATTTTTACTAAAGGCCTGGTGCATGAAATTCATGCATGGTAGGAGTGTCCCTCAGCCCAGCCTGCACCATCTACAATCTGGAACCCTTTGGGGGATGTCCAGCTGGGCCTAAACTGGCAGTAGGACATCCCTTTCACAATCTGGGACTGCTGGCTTCTAACTGTTCGCCTGCCTGCCTGCCTGATTGCCCCCAACTGCCCTCCCCTGTTGGCCTGGTTACCCCCAACTGCCCTCCCCTGTAGGCCTGGTCCCCCCCCAATATCCTCCCCAGCAGGTCTGGTTTCCCCCAACTGCCCTCCCGTAGTGTCCTGATCACCCTCAACTGCCCTCTCCTGCTGGCCTCTTTGCCCTCCAACTTCCCTCTCCTGCCAGCCATCTTGTGGTGGCCTTCTTGTGGCAGCCGTCTTGTGACGATGTCGTGCTTTTATTATCGAGGTTATTTATTAATCTGAAAGAAATGCCTTCGCTGATGATTTTGTTAAGGTAAATTCCCTGTTATTTTTTTTCCTCTAGTAGCTAAGCATATATTGATGTTATAATTTCTAAAAGGTAAATGATACTTTCTTGAAGCCTAGTACATAGTGAAATGACTTTTCTTTATAATTCCATCCTCCATCTGAAGATTTTTTTTCTTTTTTTAAATTGCATTGTCATCTGCAAGAAAAGGCAGTATCGCGTGTCCTGCATAATATTGTGTAGCAAATGTTGGGTAGACCCTGTATCTCTTTACTGCTGGTCTAATATAGCCACTCAACCTAAAACAGGCAGATGGACAGTCAGCACTGTACCCTGGGAAAGTCATCACTTTGAAATTGGAAGCTGCAAACAGTAGAGAGCGGGAAGTAGGTTATGTAGTTTCCCTGAAGGCCTATTTTCAGGTATAGGTAGCAAGATGAGGGGGAAGATAACATTATCTCATCACACGTTTACTTTCTCTGATTTTAACTTACAAGGAATGGAAGAAAGTCATGATAACAAGGAAAGATACTAGAATCCATATTGTGAAAATGTTCATACTGAGTCCTGTGGAATCTGAAATTTCTTCAAGTACAAATACAGTTTTTATTCTGAAGGACACTGTAACAGACTGCATGGCACACTGGGAATGAAATGGCTCTAGAAATCAAAATCATGAATTCAACCTTCCTTTTCCCTCCCCCCTGTCCCTTCCTTTTTGACATTTCTTTCTGTTCACAAATGATATTTCACACTATCAGTTAAAATCTAGATCCGTCTCATCTTGCTCTAGTATGAACACTCCAGAACACATATGCACACATATACACACTCAAACTGGTACCATGTAAATGCCAACTACAATTTAAGTGAAAGCACTTTTACTAAGAAGATCTACAGAAAGTACACACTTTAAAAAATGATTCCACTGAAAAGGAGAGCAAAAAAGGAATATCTGCTCCAGGAACTTAATATGGTAGGAAAAAAGTGACCTTAAGAAATAATCTGTACAACAAAAGGAGAGGTGGAATAAGTGGGATGAAATGTCACTGGGCAGAGATCCTATCAGTGGGAATTGAGAATCACTGGCTACAGTGATGAAAAGACATGGTTCTCTGAAAAAAAAAACAATGTTTTCCTGTTATCGTGATGTTGTTGTTTTATTATTGGTGACAAGGACAATCAGGAAAGGCCTCTTTTGGAAGTGACATTAAAACCAAGTTTTTAAGAAAAGAAGCTGTTTTAGATGTAAAACAAAAAATTGAAACCACATATTCTAAAGGGTTTCTTAAATATAAATAAAGACGATAAAGCATAAAATCGTAAGTTATAAGGCATTATATAAGAACTAGAGGCCGGGTGCACAAAATTCGTGCATGGAGTGGGAGTGGGGGGTGGGAGTGGTGTCCCTCAGCCCAACCTGCACCCTTTCCAATCTGGAACCCTTTGAGGGATGTCTGACTGCCCATTCCTACCGGTGAGATCGGGCCTAAATGGGCAGTCAGACATCCCTTTCACAATCCAGGACTGCTGCTTCCGACTTCTCATCTGCCGATTGCCCCTAACCACTCCCCTGCCAGCCTGATCAACACCTAACTGCTCCTGTGCCAGCCTGATTGCCCCTAACTGCCCTCCCCCTGCCAGGATGGTCCCCCCCAACTGTCCTCTCCTGCAGGCCTGGTCACCCCCGACTGTTCTCCCCTGCAGGCCTGGGTCTCCCACAACTGCCCTCCCTTGCTGGCCATCTTGTGCTGGCCATCTTTGACCACATGGGGGCAGCCATCTTGTGATGGTCAATTTGCATATTATGCCTTTATTAGATAGGATTATTATATTAAAAAGATAAATTAAAAATGAGAGTGAAATATTTCCTGAGTAAGAATTTTCTTAAGCCTATTACAATCCAGGAAAAGATAGAAAATATATTAAAGGACACCAAATTATGTATATTCCAATCATAACTTTTAATTTAAAAGAAAGAAAAATACCCAAATATCCAATGACCAAATAATTATAAATCTACAAAAACAAAAACAAAAAACCTTCACATAGGCAAAAGGATTTTCTCAGACTCCACATATAAATGTGGATTATGTATAGTCATTTTTACAAAGGCTTAGGGAAGGACTATGAACATAAAATTCTATACCCAGCCAAGTCATCATTCCTAACTACAAAATTTACAGAAAGGTCTTTGTAAATTTGATAAAATACTAAAGACAGATTCCTCATGTGTCTTTTCTGAATAAAATACTAGAGAGTACACTCTACCCTACCAAGTAATCAATAAAAATTAAGGACTTAAGAGCGAAGAAATTATGGAGAATAAGAATTGTCAAAAAATTTTCATACTACTTCACTTCATAGGCCCAAATCCAAATAATTGCTACAACCCTGGCTATCCAATTAAATGCAGAAGTCTGGAGTATTATTTAAACACAATTATATCTCTTAATTTTTACTAATATAGTCATAACAATAATTTACATTTATTTTCTGAGAATAAATTAATGAAGGCTGAGAATTCAGAGAAAGGAAGGAACATTTAGTTCAATTTCTTTTTTTAAGGTAAGCTTGCACTTTCCAAAATACAACAGACAATAAAGTAAATAAAACATGCCATGTGACAAAATACAAAACAAAGGGAACATTAAAAAATAAAAACCAGAAGAATAAAAAGAATAAAACAGGAATTCAAGTGATATTTAGAATATACTTTGGTATGTTTAGTAATTAATTAATTCAACAATATTTATTCACTTGCTATACCGAGTAAAATACATTCTGGTTTGTTGTATTTGTTTTTGTAAAATAAAAAATATCCTACTGTTATGAAGCTTTAATGGAATGGTTGAGGCAGAGTAGAAGGTTAAATTCAAATAAGTTATATGAAGGATTTTATTAAAAAGAATATCCTCATATTGGGATCAAAAGCAAAACTATGGCTATTTTAACTATAAAAGGTATCATTATTTTAACCCAGAATATTGCTGCTACCTTTCTTCTAATTCTTTATTTTACTGGCCCTTTTGATCTTTGGTTAAACATGCTACATTCATTGTACTAGAATGAATATTGACACTAGCCCCTAATTCATGTCCACCTGAATTCTGTAACTGTAACCTTATTTGGAAATTAGGTCTTTACAGATATAATCAAGTTAAAATGAGGCTGTGCTAAAGTATGGTGGACTCTAAATCCTTGAACAAAGAAGAAAATTTGGACACCCCCTCGCCCCCCCGCCACATACACACACACGTGCAAAGAGAGAAGGCCATGTGAGGATGAAGGGAGGAATGAGAGTGATGAAACTAGGGCAAGGGTCACCAAATATTGTTGTAAGTGACTAGAAGCTAGGAGAAAGCATGGAAAGGATTATTCCCCATAACCTCAGAGGGACCATAGTCCTGCCAACACTGTGATTTCAGATTTCTAGCCTCCAAAATTGAGAGACATAAACTTTTGTAGTTTTAAGCCACCGAGTTTGTTATAGCAGCCCAATAAAACAAACACACTTATGTAATTCCAAACGAAATAACAGTGAACAATAAAATAAAGGCAGTTGACCCCGAAACACTGTGGGGTTTAGGAGCACCAACCCCCACACAATTGATAGTCTGAGTATAACCCAAGTTGGCCCTCTATATCCACATATTCCCAACAGTGGTTTAAAAAGATACTGTTTTAAACTTCCATTTGGTTGAATCTACAGATGTGAAACCTGGGCATATGAAGGATTTACTATATATTTATTTTTAAAAATCCACATGTAAGTGGACCTGTGCAGTTCAAACCCATATTGTTCAAGGGTGAATGTATGTGAAAATTCAATGAAATTTTGATCCTTCTCATAAAGACTATTATAATGTTTCTCTAAAAACATTATATATGTTCAAATACTTTTTTTGATGTCACTTTTTTTACTAACTTTCTAACTTAAGTTTCATCTGTCTATTAGGTGAAGTATAATCCTATATGGTAAACAACCTTATATAAGAAAAGGCTAACATGAAAATTGTTCCCTCCACTGGGAGTTTGATGGGGAGTTCGACCAGGGGATGGGGCCAGCAAGCTAACCACCCTCAGTCCCTCCCCCCAGTCGGCCCCACTCTTTATCAGCCCCAGTTGGGGCAGGTTGGCTGGATCCCACCCATGCATGAATTTATGCACCAGGCCTCTAGTTCTCAAGATCTAGCTAAGCTCCTTCCCCCAAATCATTTTTGAAAGTAATGTCTTAAGATCATACTTTCTCCCAAGTCTTTCATTGGTTTACCAAGGTACATCCCAGTTACTTAGGAATTTACTAGTTTAAGATGATATAGTAAATATCATAATTCCTATCTCAAAGTAACTAACCACAAGGCTTGCACTGCTAGATATTTTTTAATATATATAAAGTGGATCAAAGAAGAGCTCTCATAAGCTAAAATTACCCAATGTATATTTGTTGAATAAAGATAGATCCAGAATAAAAAATTAAAGGGATACATTGATTGCACATAGTCAAATATACAAATTTACTGGCTGGATGAAAACTGGGACTCATGTCTCAAAATTCCTATCATAGCAGTCATCCTGGTAGAGCATCTAACTTAAAATTATGACTTAAAATTCTAACAAGAAATACTACCTTGAGTCAAAAAAAGGAAAGTGACAGGAGTTAATTTAGAATTCGTAAGTTACTTTGTATTAAAAATTATCCATATATTACTAGATGAAAATATTCATCCTAGAACCCCTCACAATGAAACACATATTAAAAGAATGCATTTTTCTCGATGGGTCAAAAAATGATTTAAATGACATATAAATAAAATTTATATGCTAGAAATGCTGCCACCTTTAGTGAAGAACTTTTTCTCTTCCAAAATATGTGGCTAGGATCAACTGACAAACAAAATAGATCCAGAGACATAGAAGCACAGAACAGACTGAAGAAGCTCAGAAGGAAGGCAGGATGGGGGTCAGGGGAGAGAGATTAACCAAATAAATTTATATGCATATGTGCATAATCCAAGGCTACAGAGACTAATGTGGTGAAGGCCTGTGGCAGGAGTGAGTGCAGGGTGGAGGGGGTCAATGGGGAAAAAAAAGGGACATTTGTAATACTTTCAACAATAAAGATACATTACAAAAATTTACACAGCAATTGTCATTGTATTGACAAAAAAAAAAAAGAGAGAGAGAGAGAAAGTAAAAAGCAAACCAATGATTGTGGGATTGCGGTTCCTAGCAACAGTAAGGAGATAAAAAAAACAAAACAAACAAACAAAAAGCAAACACAAAACTTGGAAAATTGCAAAAAGGTATCTTTCTCATGATTACAAGGTTTCTGTTAGAAAATGCTCCAAGTCATACCTACAAATCCAGAATAACACTAATAAAACTAGGAAAAATTACACAAAGACAGAAATTTGAAGAGCCATATCAAATAAAATAGATTCTATAATCTACTTTCATTGTTCTGTTAATGTTACAAGGACCTCCCTGTCTTGCTATAAATACCACAAGCTTAATTTTCTCTGTAATGGTCAAAATCTTTCTTTCCCTGCATCTCGTGTGTGTGACAGTAAGAGCTTCAGCGAGCATTCTGGCCATGTTGTAAAATTGTTACACGCAGGTGAAAGGTGCAGTTAGTCTCAGAATCGTGATTTTGGATCTAAAGAGACTGGAACAAGTGCTTAATACATTCCTAGAGAAATTCTGGTAAAACAACACAAAACAAAACAAAGTACAAATCACGTAGGACAAGCATAGGGATAGAGCTGCAGGTGTTGCAACAGTGCAGATTCACTGTTGTACAGATACCCATGTGAAAACATACGAATTACAGTTTGTAATTTCTTGGGAGGAAATGACTGAATCTCTTGGATGGTGTACTTTATCTGCAAATCATGGACTAATACCAGGACTAATGTGCAGTTAAAGCTCATATATTCTTAGGACCTATGAGGTCTGTTTTATAAGATGTAAAAATAAGATATGAAATAATTGGAGAGGAAATCACTTCATGGAATCTCTAAATAAAGCAGTCTTCCTCACCCATTTTCATTGATTTAAATATAACCTTAAAGGCAAAAAAAAATATTTCCAAGATTGTTTTGTTTTGTTTTGTTTTTGAGGGCAAAAAACAAAATTCCTGTTGGAAAATATCTAATAGTAAATGCTAAAGCTTATTTTTTTTAAATTCCATAATAAAAAAATCATTTTATATTTTCTAAAGTTTGAGAAAATAAGCAAACCAAAGTTAACATATGTGAAAGGTGAATTTCTTAGAAGACAACTTGACCACTTTTGTTCTACAAATTTTTCAAAGTGCACACTGGAAAAATCCACCAATTTGACTTTTGCGAAAGAACCCCCAAATACTTTTAGGTCCTTTGGAGAAAAATACCCATTGCTGCTGGCTGTATGTGTATTCATTGAAGTTACCACACACCTTCATTTCTCTGCAGCATAATTATACAGAAAGGCAGTCTGACAGATCTGTTAGGGTTCTGGTTGATCTGAATCAGGGTTTTGTTCTTACCAGATCATACACTCAATGGACCTTAAAAATACTTAAATACATTTTGGCAATCAGATCCATGTTGTCAAATTTCAAATCTCTGTAGTCATCATGTACCTACACTTAACGTCATAAAAAGTAACGTTAAATAATAATTCTTAAAAGTACTTTTTTCAGTCAATCTTTCTTTATTTTAGGGGCTTTAATTTGGATGGCATCAATTCAACTCATTTCTCAGTGTCATGTCCCCATTGCACACAGGTCCAGTTCTCTAACTTTCAGTATTATCTCGTCCTTCTTTTCAGAAATAATCATGTTTCACCTCATCATTTTTCTTTCTTTCTTGAGAATTGCACACCTGGATTACTCCTTACCATAAACTTCTCTCTTTCCAAATCAAATGTAGAGACATGGTTCCTAGCTCTGTAATAATCTGTATTTACTTTTTAAAAAAAATAAGGCAAATCAATTTTAGATGGTCATTTTATCCAATAAAAATAGTGCCTCTGATGATTGAGAAAAAAATGAGTTACTGAGCCAACGTCCCACAGTCACAGCATAAACATGGATACCTAAAGATTCACTTCCCTTGAAAAAATCGTATTTATTTTTTATACCAATAAGCAAGACAGTGTTTTTGTGTCCATGCCATTTCCAGCGGCTGTAGGGAATGATCACATTGTCTCTGCTATTTCTCCTTTAAACTGTCAAACGCCCTGCGGGAAAGTGTATTGCCTGTCCTAGCATCAGGCTTACATTTACTCTCACTTTCTAACTGCAGTTTTTTGTAGTTGCATTCTCTCTTGGGCACCTTCAAAGGGGGAAATACAGGACACCCAAAAAGTTCTAATTTGCCATTTGCAAAAGTAGTCCTCCCCAGCCTTGACCTTTTTCTACGGAGAAGAATAGTGCTTGTTTCTCCAGTGCTTTCAATGAATCAGAGGAAATTTTGTCTCGATCATTTTACATCTCTATTGCATTGTAGGAAAAGCACTGGACTGGAAGTCAGGGAACATGCATGTCAACCTTGACTACTGCAAACTAACTTTAGAATTTTTTTTAAAGTTCTTTATTCATTATTATTTCCAAAAATTGAAATAGCGTGGATTACTGTATATTATCTCAAAGGTATCTACATTGTCTATGAATCTATTATTCACTTTCTCATTAATGTAGGCATATTCTGAATATCTTATATTTAATTCATGGTTAAAGCTTTTAAGTATCTCATAGTGTGTCTCAATTTATGAATTCAGACTGTCCCAGCCCTATTAAGAAATTATTTTATGCCTATTTTGGTCTCCTACCCAAGCACTGAGTTAATTAGTACCATCTCAAAAACTGTTTGAAGTAAATCAGGATGCCAATTTAAATAAAGAAGACAATGAGTAACTTGGCAGTGATAGAAACTATACATTCACAAATGACAACTTTGAACATTATGCACTCATACCCAAAACAGAGCATTGGTGACAGGGAATGGATGTGAGGCCACACTGAGTCCCTAACACACATCCGCTGTCTAATACATGTTTCCTAAATGTATAAGTGATTTCTCAAAATCTGTAAACTTGAAATGGTTCTACCTCAGGACAAATATGTTGTTTTTATAGCTCGGAGCGTAAGAGATGTTTCTGTATCAGTTTGTGTTCCCTCTTTGTGGCAGCAGACAGAAAAGTCATGGTTAAGATGAAGGGTTTTAGATGAATGCCCCCATAACTCTTCATTACATATGAAAGAAAAGATTCCAAAATGTTTCAAAATGGACTCGGAGTGTCCCTTTAATCCAAGACTTCACCAGCTGGCTGCGTGGCATGTAGCTGGTTGCTAGGCTCATCATGTATTTTATAGTCCCAGAAACTAAAGATAATGGAGCAGTTCCCATGTACATGCTGCATCAGCAAGAACTGGGAGTCAGTCAAGCTACAGATATTTGAGGGAGGAGCAAATACGCCAGGACATGTAGGCTAAAGCAAATCAATAGGAAGCTGTTAAAGGGACTTGTCAGGTACTTGCCATGTTTAGGTTTTTTCCTCCCCGTCAGTGCCATGTCTTATGAAACATTTCCAAAGGAAGCGTTTCCCTTTGGATTATTTCTCCTTTTCTAGTTAGTCAAAATTTCTATTTCTCCCAACCCACCCTCACCCTATCTCCACTTCAACACTTAGGAAATAAAAAGGCACGGATTTTTAAAAAATATATTTTATTGATTTTTTTACAGAGAGGAAGGGAAAGGGATAGAGAGTTAGAAACATCGATGAGAGAGAAACATGGATCAGCTGCCTCCTGCACATCCCCCACAGGGGACATGCCTGCAACCAAGGTACATGCCCTTGACTAGAATCAAACCTGGGACCTTTCAGTTCGCAGGCTGATGCTCTATCCACTGAGTCAAACAAGTTAGGGCAAAAAAAAAAAAAAAAAAAGGCACAAATTTTGACATTATTTTAGTCCCAGAGTCTGTTTACTATATCATTAAAGCATTAGATTAAACTATATTTACTTATAACTTTTAGATCAACAAACAGTTAAGTGACTTTTATGAAGTTCAACTTAATATTAGCAAACCCTAAGAAATGGTGGGTATCTAACAATCGATTGCAAAATGTACCACAATCTCCTGCAATGTGTTGGAATAAAAAATTTTGTAGTTTTTGCATTTATAAAACAGACTAGGGGTCCGGTGCACAAAAATTTGTGCACTCGGGGGGGAGGGAGTCCCTCAGCCCGGCCTGTGCCCTCTCACAGTCTGGGACCCCTCAGTGGATGTCCTATGATGGCCCCAGTCTGCTAGGCGCCTTTTGTGTGTGTGTGTGTATGTGTGTGTGTGTGTGTGTGTGTCGCCACTGGGGACCTGCCCCCAGCTGCATCTGATGCTCGGAGCAGTCCTCCTGTGTGTGTCTACCTGCCAGGGGCCTGCCCCCAGGCACACCGTGGAGGCTTGGAGCAGGCACCCCCTCTATGTTGATCTCTCAGACTCTTGCTCTCCCCAGCATGTTGTTCTCTTTTTTGAGCGTGGCCAGGGCTGGGTGCTGCCTGCCTCCCAAGCTTGCCTACTGCCCATCTTCCTCCAGCCACCAGAAAGCAGGGAAAACCCCGCCTCGTGGTCAGGCCAGCCTTTACCTGCTCCCTGATCCCCGGAAGGGACCTGGGAAGCCACCAAGCAGGCCGCCAACTCTTTCCCACTCACCCATCCCCTGCTGCCTTCCTTTCCCACTTCCAAGGGGTCTGGGGAGCTGCCAAGCAGGACCCCGGCCCCTGCAGCCTTGCTTTCCTGCTCCA
>PVJC01032601.1:0-19815 GCA_004026665.1 Murina feae
ATTTTACTTCCTATGATTTCTTCTAGGATTTTTATGGTTTCATGTCTTCCATTTAATGCTTTTGTCCATTTGGAGTTAATTATTGTGTGTGGTGTAGGTTGGTAGTCTTGTTAAAGAATTTTTCGGTCAAGATTGATTGTGGGCCTGGCAAATGTTAATAGGCACAATGTCTTCTCTCCCCCTGTTCCTAGACAGATGCCTGGAGATCATAAACGAGGGGGCACTTCTTACACTTCCTCCCTTCATGTTTCCCTCTGTTACAAACCTATTAACTCTGTGTTGACAATGACAGTCTGGTAAGAGCCAGTATCTGTCTACCAGCTTGGGAAAGAAAGGAAGGCCTGTTAGGAACAAGACATTCACTTCTCTATTGCAGTATATGTGGTTTCTGTGAACCAATTAAAGACATTCATTTCAAAAATCCTTATGCCTCCTATTCTGGGAAAATATCATCTATTATCAATATCACTTATGTGAGAATCAAATATAATAATGTGGTTATTTGGGGTCAGAGATGTCCAAGCTGAAAAGCCCAGTTATCCTTGACTCCTTGCATTCCTTCATATGTTTTCACCCAACCTCTCCCGTAAATAAATAAATAAATAAATAAATAAATAAATAAATAAAGTCACTCTTATTCTTCATAGAAGCGCTAAAATCATTCTTAGATGTTAACCATGCTGTTATAATACACAACCCCTCAAATGCGCCCTCCACAATATGGTTAGAATGATTTGGCTAAGGGCGGTGAGTTAAAGGGACTGGAGTTTGAACCACCACCCTGTCATTTAATAGCTGGGGAACTTGGCTGAACTCTACCCTCTAGTTCCACGTCAGTAAAATAAAGATAATAATTATATTTAGCTTATAAAGTGCATGAGTACATTCCCATACATAACTAATAATAGGGGCTTCTATGCAACTTTATATTTCAGCTAAGGGTTAATAGAAATGAATTAAGCTTTTAAAAGATCATTTTCTGATGGAAACTGTGATGGTTAATTGTGTCAGGTCCTCAGATATTTAGGGGACCCTGATTCTAGGTGTGTCTTTGAAGGTGTTTCTGAATGAGATTAACATTGGAATTGATTGGTACTGAGTAAAGCTGATTGCTCCTCACAATGTGGGTGAGTCTCATCTAATCTGTTGAAGGCCTGGCAGAACCAAAGACAGGGGACGGGAGAACTCACTCCCTATATTGGGTTGTTTTTGTTCTGGGACATTGTCTTTTCAGGCTTTCAGAACTGCGGACCCAGATTGGAACTATACCACTGGCTCTCCTGAGTCTCCACTTGCCGACAGCAACTCAGGCTCCACAATCAAGTGAGCCAGTTCCTTATAATAAATCTCTTTACATACACTGCCTTGACTCATGATGGAGTTACAGCCTAATAAAGTAAAAAAATGCAATTGGTGATGGAAGAAAGAAAATGCGTTGAATACACCTAACCTCCCGAGACTAGCCTTGCCAGTTTCTACTGAATGCATGTGACTTTCATACCATTGTAAAGTCACAAGATTGTAAGTCAAACCATCGTAGGTAGGTTCTATGTGTATATATACTGTTTCTCTGAGAGAACACTGACTAATACAGAAACCAAGCTAGAAACTACACTAATTTGTATAAAATATTCTCAAAAGTTTATAATTAATGAGAAATTCCAAAGGAATTAATGTTTCTAAGCATCATGATTTATTACGTCTTATGTCAGAAGAAAGTCATGCAGAACATTAGTTTTGCTTATTTATTGGAAAAAGTGAAGAAGTCATGAAATCAACTGAAAGGGCCTGATTTTGTATACTAATTAAGGAATCTGCCTGGTTGTGAGGGTGATATTCACTAGAAGTTGCCAAAAATACTGTTTTCAAGCTTATTCAATTTGATAGTCATATTTGTCACCACTTTGGAATTTATAATTTAAGTGTCCTAAACGATTTTATAATAACTTGAAGCTGGTCTTTGGTGTTAGACTACAAAAATAGTGGAGTAAAGTGTTTGGAATATATAGGTTTCAAATCCCTTAAAATTGAACAGCTTGTGCTGAAATAGTCCTATAACGATTTCCAATGCTGTCCAAAAACTCTGGTGTTCTGGACCTCTTAGAAATCCAACTCTATGCAAGGCATCTACTATTTTTAATACTAAGCTTTATTTTCAATATATATTGTTTTATTTACCAGAAGCACATTCATTTAGGCTTTAGATAGTCTCCCAAGAAGTTATAATATTCACTTGTAAACAATAGAATTAAACAGTGCATTCTGGGAAGTTCTCATCAGGATATTTTGTTCTCTCATTTACTTCTGTTGATGACTTCTTAGTTCTTGATTGTATATATTGAGGCAGTGATACTATTGGTTTGCATTTCATTTTTGTGTGGTATCTGCTTGCCTGTGATTATTAGTCAAAGTAAGCCTCTTGAAAATGTTTTAGCATGCTATTCAAAACATTCTAAATGTTGTGCCATTTCAGTATGTTCTGGTTAGCTATCTAACCTGTTGGCTTTGATACTTGCTTATAATTGAGGTGTGTATTTTTTCGTGTTGTTTTTTTTTTTTTTTTTTTGCAAACACTTCAAGCTCCTTTTAAATTAACTTTATTGTTTTAATTTCAATGAATTAATAGCTTCACATTTAAATTGCTGGTGAGCCCGACCATGTGGTTCAGTGGTTGAGATTCAGCCTATGAAGCAGAAGGTCATGGTTTGACTCCTGGTCAGGGTACATGTCCAGGTTGTGGGTTCACTCTGGAGTGGGGAGCATGCAGGAGGCAGGCAATCAATGATTCTCTCTTGTCATTGATGTTTCTATCTCTCTCTCCTCCCTTCCTCTCTGAAATAATAAAAATATATTAAAAATAAATAAATTTCTGGTGAAAATTTCATAGCAAGGGTCTGAATAATGACATAAGGCTATATTTATTACAAATATAGATGAAACAAATATTCTAATTTATGACTTCTCCAGTGGTTCAATAAAAACGAATATTACAGTCCTAATCAGTTTGGCTCAGTGGATAGAGCATTGGCCTGTGGACTCAAGGGTCCTAGGTTCAATTCCAGTCAAGGGCATGTACCTTGGTTGCAGGCACATAACCAGTGGGAGGGGTGGTGTGTGCAGGAGGCAGCTGACCGATGTTTCTCTCTCATCGATGTTTCTCTCTATCCCTCTCCATTCCTCCATTCCTCTCTGTAAAAAAATCAATAAAATATACTTTAAAAATGAAATATATATATATATATATATATATATATATATATATATATATATGCCTAAGCGACCAGTCAACTGGTAGCTATGATGCACACTGACCACCAGGGGGCAGATGCTCAATGCAAAGGCATGGAAACATGGAACAGACTGATGAATTTCAGAGGGAAGGGGGAGGGGGAGGGATGGGAGGTGGGGGAGAGCGGGAAGAGATTAACCAAAGATCTTACATGCATGCTAGAGGCCTGGCATGCACCACTGGGGTCCCTCAGCCTGGCCTGCATCCTCTCCCAATTTGAGACCCCTCGGGGGATGTTGGACTGCCAGTTTTGGCCTGATCCCTGCAAGCCATGCCGAGGGACCCCACCAATGCACGAATCCATGCACTGGGCCTCATATATATACTAGGGGCCTGGTGCATGAAATTCGTGCACAGGGGAGGGGAGGGGTCCCTCAGCCCAGCCTGCCCCCTCTCACAGTCTGGGACCCACTCAGTGTATGTCCTACTGATGGCCACAGTCTGGCAGGCACCATGTGTGTGTGTCTGCTGGGGGCCTGCCCAGAGCTGCATTGCAGAGGCTCAGAGCAGGTGCCTCTTGTCTGTGTCCCCACTGGGGGCCTGCCCCCAGCCACACCATGGAAGCTTGGAGCAAGACCCCTCTGTGTTGATCTGTCAGGCACCTGACCTGACCTGCATGTTGTTCTCTCCCTTGAACTGTGGCCAGGGCGGTATGCTGCCTGCCTGCCACACTTGCCTGCTCACCAATCACCTGGGCGGCCTTGGGGAGCAGGCACCACTGGTGGCAGACCGGGACCCCCAAGCGTTTGCTCCCCTGCTCCGATCGCCATGGTGGCGGCGGCAATGGTTGCACTGGGGGCTGCCCAGAGCCCCTGCGCCTTTGCTTCCCTGCTTTGATGCCCTGGAGGTGGCGAGGGGAAGCAGGTCCCACTGGGGGCTGCCCAGGAGGCCCGCGAGTTTGCTCCCCTATTCCCCATGGCCATGCTGCGTTTTGGGGAACCGGTTGCTGAGGTCATGCCTGCTGGGATCACGTTGCCAGGGTGATGCTGCCAGCGTCCTGCCCCACCACTATGGGCGCCGCCATTTTTGTCCCAGAGTGACAGTTAATTTGCATATTACTCTTTTAATATATATATATTAAAAGTAATATATATATATATTATATATATATATATATATATTTCAGAGGGAAGGGAGAGGGGGAGGGATGGGAGGAGGGGGAGAGCGGGAAGAGATTAACCAAAGATCTTACATGCATGCTAGAGGCCTGGCATGCACCACTGCGGTTTAATATATATATATTAAAACTCCTGTATAAGTAAAATTAACTCAAGAACTTTACCAGAAATAAGAAATTTTCTATTCCTGGTTAATTTAGTGAGATTAATGTATTGCAACTATTAACACATATAAACTATTTCACCATGAACCACAATTTATACAAGTGTATATACAAAGAGTTGGATGACTTGAAGAAAAATATTAAACAAGAAAAAGAAAACATTTATATGTATAATAAGGAATTAAATGTTCATGGTATGAATACAACACATTTAGTTTATTCATTAATTAATGGGCATTTGGGTTATTTCCACTTTGGGAGTATTATGAATAATGTTTCTATGAACACTCATATACAAGTTTTGTGTGGATGGATGTTTTTCTTGGTAGGGGAGGTATATACCTAGGAGTGGAACTGCTGGGTCATATAGTTACTTCACATTTAGCATTCTGAGTAAGTGCCAAACTGTTTTTTATAGCAGCTGCATCATTTTATTATCCCACCAGCAAGAGGGTTCCAATTTCTCTACATTCTTGCCAACACTTAGTGTCCTTTTATAATCATCATCATTGCCACTCTAGTGTGTGGAATGTAGTATATTATTGAGGTTTTGACTTCATTTTTACTGATGACTAATGATGTTGAACACCTTTTCACATGTTTATTGGCCATTTATGTGTCTTCTTTGGAGAAAAGTCTATTCAAATCCTTGGCTCATTTTTAAATTGGGTTGTTTGTCTTTTTATTTAACTGTAAACTTGTTATATATTCTAGATATAAGACCTTTATCAGATGTATTATTTACTAATACTGTCTCCAATTCTGAGGGTTGTCTCTTCACTTTCTTGATAGTTTATTTTAACACATCAAAGGTTTTGATTTTGATGAAATTCAATTTCTCTATTTTTCTTTGGTTGCTTTGCTTAGGTGTCATATCTGAGAAATGTCTCCTAATTAAGGTCACAAAGACTCATTCAGCTATTTTATTCTAAGAGGTTTTCAATTTTAGCTCTTACATTTTCATCCATATTGAGTTAAGTTTTATATATGTTGTTAGGTAGCAATCTAAATTCATTCTTTTGCATATAGATATTCAGTTGACTCAGCACCATTTTTTGAAAAACTATTATTTCTCCATTGATGGTCTTGGCACCATATCAAAATCAGATGACCACCACAGAATTTACAATACAAAGAGTGAACCCTAATGTAAATCATGGACTTTAGTTAATAAATATCAATATTGGTTAATCAATTGTAATAATCGTGTCATAAGATGTCAATAATAGTGAAAACTATGCAGTGAGATAAGGGGTATCTGGAAACTCTCTGTACTTTGTTCTGTTCTAAAAAATAAAGTCCATTATGTTTTAAAGTTAATTTTTTAAAAATCAATTGACCATAGATATATGGGTTAATTTTTATTCTGTCAATGTATATGTCTATTTTTATGTGAGTACATTGTTATATTTTTTGCTGTGGCACTGTAGTTATTTAATCCAAGAAGTGTGAGTCCTTATAAAAATGTTTTAATAGATGTGCAACATGAAAAGTAAATTCTGCCCAGCCAGTGTGGCTCAATGGTTGAACATTGACCTATGAACTAGGAGGTCATGTTTGATTCCAGGTCAGGGCACATGCCTAAGTTGGGGGCTTGACCCCCAGTAGGAGGGTGCAGGAAGAAGCCAATTGTGTTTCTCTCTTATTGATGTTTCTTTTTTTATTTTTTAAAACATATTTTTATTGATTTCGGAGAAGAAGGGAGAGGGAGAGGGAGATAGAAACATCAATGATGAGAAAGAATCATTAATTAGCTGCCCCCTGAACATCCCACACTGGGTATCAAGCCTTCAACCCAGGCATATGCCCCAACTGGGAATTGAACCATGACCTTCTGGCTCATAGGTCAACACTCAACCACTGAGCCATGCCAGTCGGGCCTCTCTCGTTGATGTTTCTATCTCTCTATCACCTCTCCTTTCCTCTCTGATATCAATAAAAATATAAAATTAAGAACACACAAATATTTTTAAAAAGTAAATTTTGATATCAATTACAAAGTGTGTTTTGGGGAAGTGTAAGTTTTGAATATCTGTGTGTAATGGAAGTCACGTTGTTTTTAGTTTAAAGTAAACTAACTTGCTAGGTGACTTGGACAAATTTTGTGTTGCTCCATCAGTAAAATGGTTTTATTTACATACTTCTAAGATTATTTTGAGGATTAGGTAAAATGATAAATGCAAAGTATTTAGCATGTAAGCGCTCAAATACATTTTAGTTCTTCAAAACATTTACCATACTAATTACCATACAACAGTCATTCATTATTCTGGACCTAATATTAGTCAGTGTTTAAATACCATTAAGACAGTGACTATATATCTTCAATTCATATTCCTCGTGGTGCTTAGGCAGCCACTTACCCATGGTAGGTGCTCAATTAATTTGGTTAAGTACATTAATCAGAAACTATTTGTCACTTTGGGTGTGGGAGGATTTCTAAAACAAAATGGGAAAGTAGTTAAAGAAAAGATGAACTGCATTATAATTAAGAGCTTTTATTTATCAAAAGATACCACAAGAGTGAGATGATCCACAAATTGAATACAACATGGACAGTAAACATAACTGAAAATGAATTAGTATTCAGAATTTATTCAAAAGAAAATACTCCCTACAAATTAATAAATAGAAGACAAATAATCCAGTTGAACAAGTGGGCAAAAATCATGAAGAGGCAATTCACAAAAGAAAAAAAGAAAAATTTCCAGAAACACTAGGTATTCAGCCTCATAGTCATCAGGAATAAGCAAAATTACAATGAAATGGTATTGTGTATCCACTACATGGGCAACATTTTTAAACCTAAAAATATAAAGGTGAAGTAAAAATACAGAATAATGGAATTGCAAATGTTTCCATGTGGGCAGTAATTCAGTAACTACTTTAAAAAATGACTTGGGTCCTGTGTGCTGACAATAGGGATGGGTGTAGCTATGGTCCCCGGGAAGGTAAGAGGGTGGGGCTGGAAAGGAGCACACAGCTCCGCTTGTCTTGTCAATCATTCTACTGCTCAAGTTGTATGATGAGTTCGTGGGAGTTTATCACTCTTTAAAATGTATGTCATTGAATAAATTTTTCCCAAGATATCAAATGTTATACAATGAAATGTTTGGAAAATGAAAGGTTCCATGGATACAGGGGAGGCTTTGCATTTTATTTATTATAATTCACAATAAGATATGAATTACAAAAAATCACTAATGGATGTGGCTCACATGACAGGTTAGTAAAGAAAACACATTATTTTATTTTGCTTCATCTTGTCTCACCATTCCTAGAAGAAGTTTGAGATACTTTCGTGGGCCAGAAAAAGAAAGAAGTTTTCATAGACGATACTTTTTCTTTTTGATGTAACAGTTCACAGTTGAACATTGTTTTAGTTCTTGCCAAAAGTTTTGAAAACAAATTAAACAGAAGACTAATCCAAGCAAGACCAAAGGCATACCAAAGTAACATAAATGCTGCGTATATTGGTGAGTACTTATGATGAGGATTGATACCTAAAATCAAAAAGTAAATCACATACAAATCATTGGAAGATGATTTTGCCTCTGATCTTCTCTTGATCCTCATAAAATATACCACATTAGGATAAGCCCATAAAAATGTCTACATTTTGGAGTCTAATTACTGATTATTAAAGACCAATTAGAAATTAAGAAGTGGTACTTCTGAAATGAATACCATATGCAATGAGAGTATGGATTTATAGTTACAAACTTTAGATTACATTGAACTTTTTGGTAGTCAATTTTGCTAATATAATTTTTGGTAATATATCTATTATATAAAGAGGGGGGGAAAAAACCTCTCTATGAATGATTGGAAAGGTATTTGTGCAAACATTCCAAGCTGACTGAATATCTCACAGAATAGATAGGTACTTAGAGTTGTCATAAACCTTTAGGACATATTAATATTTTTTTCCTTTCCTTACTGTGAGGTATTTAAAAAATAAACAAACATAAGCTATAAAAACTTTTTTTACTCAAATTTTGTTTTAAAAAATGATATGGCCATCCATGAATGTACATTCCAACTCTGCCACTGTTTGTTCTGTATGGCTACAAACATGCCAATTTTTCCCCAACATTTTTATTGTAAAAAGCAATTTGAAATAACAATAAGAAACACAAAGAAAAAAATGCCAATAATTCCAACAATCATCTCACACTATATTGGCACTCAATAACACTAGTTCCATTCCTGCAATCTTCATGTTATTTATTTTGCCTCAAATATCCTTAAAACTAATATTGTATATCAAAATGTAAATAATCACATCAACTTTGGTCACATTCTGGCATTTGCTAATAAAGAAAATGTGTCCTTCAAAGAACATGAGGTAAACTAACAGCTACTCTACAAAAGAACACATTTTAACTACATTTAGCCTAATATCAGAACAAGGGGAAAGAGACTGTAAATCAGTGACATAAACTAGAAAACTTAACTTTATTGAAGACAGTATAATTTTATTGACTGAGATGAGTGTGGAAAAGGTTTCATTTGTTTTCTAGTTTAAAATGGCACATTAATTAGAGTTCCTTATCCAGCATCCTTTAAATTTCTAATAAAGCATGTGTGAAATCCCAGTGTCAGTTAGAAAATGAGGGAAATAGGGTAGGTTTTCTATTCCACAGTAAAAAAAAAAGGGGGGGTGGGGGTGGGGGGAGGGAACAGACAAACCCAAAACCTTATTCATCAATGGTGTTAGCAAAAAACAGTGAATGCAAGAAATTCAATGAACTAAATTCTAGAGAGAAAATAGTTCTTCACAAATGAGCCAAGAGCCATGCAGCTTCCACACCTGACCTGGGCATGTATGGGCACAGCAAACCCAGCAGAGGTGCTAGTGATGGTGAAAATTCGCAAAGACAAAGCAAAATTTGCTCTTCTTTAAAAGACAGGTGGGCTCACAGAATGAACTGGAATCCAATAATACCAACCACCTCAAACAGATTGTTCAGCCAAATAATTCTCCCTACACCACCATACCAAATTTGCCAATATTTTGCCAATGGAGGAGGACTAGCCCAAGGCATTCTTCAGTGTGACTGCTCTTACAATACCATATGTACCACATTTACCACAATCTCTTCTTAGTGCCATTTTTCTAAATAAAGAGACCAATAGAGATCATTCTATTTTCATAATCTAGGGATTAATAAACAAATACCCAGATATTCATACATGTCCTTTCTGGGAATGTAATTAGAAATTAATAAACATTAGAGCTAAAAGGGGTACTATGAGTGTTCCTCCTGGCTACCGATTATTTTTCACTCTTTGACTGCTAAGTTGAAGACTCGCCTTCAGTCATACCTGAAGCACCTGGTAAGGCTTTGTAGATCCTCATAGTCAAGAACATTCTCTTTTTCCCAGTTGCCATCATAGCATTACGTATTTAACTCAACTATGGCTTGTTGCCTCAATTTTTAATGTCTCTTTATATGTCTAAATCTTGCCCACATCAATGTGTGGCCCTTATAAGCAGGAGCCAAGTTTTAGTCCTGGTTAGCT
The DNA here is from genome assembly GCA_004026665.1 of Murina feae. Classification (NCBI taxonomy): domain Eukaryota; kingdom Metazoa; phylum Chordata; class Mammalia; order Chiroptera; family Vespertilionidae; genus Murina; species Murina feae. Next base: position 10,098 of record PVJC01032601.1, read on the forward strand.
TTGAAGCACGCATCACCTAAGACTCATATGGTAAGAAAGGCTCAAGAAGTACTAATTCCTAGATTTGCTGAGTGATTATTGACAACAAAAAATCAACTAGTTCAAAGTTTCCGTCACCTAAGCTATTTAATATTAGATCAAATTGAGTCCTATTGATCAAGTAGCTTGTCCAAGTTGACCCAGATAGATTGTGGTAGGAGAGACACCCAATGTTCTGCTCCTTGGCCCTGTGCTTATCGTGGTAGCATACTAATTGTTCAATGTGATGTAGGTATGAGGCCTGGGCATGTATGCATAATGAGGTATGATACCTATGTTCTTCAGGCTAATTTTTTAAAAAGTATGTTAATAGTAAGAATGATGCTTAAGATGATACTAATTTGAAGCAGAGATGAATCAAGAATAATAGAAAGGTTTCTCAAAATATATAGCCTAAAATTTGCTTTGTTCCTTTAAGAAATTTATAAACCCAAAAAGGCCTTGTAGAAATAATCCTTTATACAAGAGACTGTGGGGTGTTTTACTGTTGAATTTTAGGTAAGTACATTAATACTTAAGGTCTAGGGATCTTTATTGCCTTCTTATTCAGTGTATTTATGAGAAGGTGAGAGTGGGCTGACCTACTGGTAAAGATATTGAGCATGTGTTACATGGATTCAACTTCTGTACCTACTACTTTCATTACACATGAACTTTGAATATCTGTATGAGCAAAGGGTGACATGCTTTGAGAAATTTCTCTGTTCCATTTCCCCATAATCAGTATACTCTGTGGCCTGAACAAAGAAAGGTGGATGGAAAGGAATTATTTGGAATCTTTCATGGATTATCAGGTGGTTAGAATTTCTCAATTGTTTTGGCCTCTACTCTGACAGATAAATGCTATATTTCTGGTTATACTTTTACTTCAAATCCTGTTGATTTGTGACTATGAATGCTAATACAATTCTAAGATTAATATCAGTTGACTTACCAGGTATATAGTCACCAAACCCAATGGTACTTAAGGAGACAAATGCAAAATATAATCCTTCATTGTATGTCCAGCCCTCTGCAAACATGAAAACTACTGCTGGTAGCAGGATGAAAATGAGAAGTCCAGTTACCACGAAAAAGATGAATATGCGAATTTTAATTTGTGTCTAACAAAAAGAAAAAAATAAAGGAAGGAAGTAGGGGAGGGAATGAGGAAGGAGAGAAGGAAGACAAATATTAATAATCCAACAGCAGTTAGGAAGCTATTATCAACTAAACCACCATTTGCCCTTTACAGATCCCTTGGGGACCACCAAGGGCTTGCTTGGATATCCCTACCACACTCTGACTTGCAGACTGCCTTTGCATCTGGGAGTATTTTCCAGCTCTGTCAAACGAATCATCTCCCTTATGAATCTCTGTTGCTCAGCCGTTACTTCATGCACCTTGTTGCACTTTCACATTTATTAAGTGTAAAGCAACCTCTCCCTCCCAGCCTGCTCTAGGCTTCACACTACAATGTTCTTTTGCTTTGTAACCTGCTCACTCGCACCTTCAGCTCTGGGTCTCACTGACTGTGCAAAAAAGACGATCACCGCCTGGGAGTTCAGGAGATTAACTTTTCGAGACAAATAAACAAGTCATATTTTATTAAGAGACATTCTAACACTTCAGATTATAAGAGAAAAATAAATGTATTTTTCCATCTAAAACCTGTATGTTCTATTTCCAATTCTATATTATATTGGCTGATTAAATGTTCTTTATGAAATAATTCAAATTCATTCAACAAGCATTTATTGAGTTTTACTGCTAGTACCATGAAAGATACTCAATATACGTATAAAAATATGACAGCTTGTCCACATAGAGATTATAGTTCTGTCAGGGGGAGGAGGAAATACAAACAAGTAAACTAATTAAAATAATGGGTTTTAAACTTTCCTTTATGGACCCCCTCATCTAGCACAGACACTATGCTAAGGGCTATCCATACTTTCATACACATTATGGTAAACGGACGTATCGTAACTATTTCCTTAAATTTGAATGCTTATTACAGTGATTGCATTGGATTGTGGGGTTTGCAGTGCTTTCTAAATTTGGAGGGATATGAAGCTGATGCTATGAAATTCTTATGTTTTGTTTCTCTAGAAATTTGGAAATATGGATTCACTATTGACTTTAGAAGTGTGCCAACCTATATAACATACCTGGAGCAGAATAAAGCATAATTAGAGGAAAATGAAAGAAATAGATAGCTGACTGTTAGCATATATTGTGGACTCTTAAGGAGTTTTGGAAACAAGAGGAGATTTTTATTACAAATTGTATTTTCTGTGTGAAGTACTGCTAATAGCTGCTTTAGTTTAACTTTGTATGGTGGTGGCAAACTCAGAGCATTCTGTATCACTGATAAGAGTTCTATTTGGGTCATGCTGTTATCTGGTGCACTTGAGTGACCCTGTCTGACCAGTTTGTTTAGTCATATTTATAAGCATGAAATAAAATACAAGCTTGGCCTCTTATAGGCTTTGAAAGGCAGCATCCAAGAGATCTTGAGTTTCTGAAACAGCCACATCTTTGATACCAGACATGATTACAGGAGTGGATAACATGGCCTCAGGAAAGACAAATGGGCAAAATCTTTTCAGACGCTGACTGATCTCCTCCCTTGAAGGGAAACAAAACAAACAAAACTTCTCTGGTTGAACTATTTCACAGAGGATTTTTGGTTTCTAAAGAATGTTAACAGCTATTTCTACCCCTCCTAGAATCTACTCCCAAGAGAGAATTGCTGGTATGAGTGGGTCAAGTAAAAGAGCATTCACTGACCACCACTATGGGAAGAGTGGTCAGATAACCTCCCAGGAGTTTCTTTCTCCAGACTCCACTCCTACGAGAATGAGGAAGTAACATCAGCCAGGACCTGCCCTTACTCAGCACTGCTCTTTCCTGAGGCCTGTTTAGACATCAAATTGGCCTTTTAATTATCACTCTTAAACCAGTGGGTGAGAGTTCCGAGAGGAAGGGAAAGGAACATCCCGCCTCAGTCGGCTACTCAAAATGGATTCGCTAGGTATAAGGAGTAATTGCCGAAGTGCAGCCTAGTTCCCAAGACTACCTGCTACAAACCTTCCTGGCAGTAAGAAGAAATATTTGCCTGTCCTTGTCCTTTCTGCATATCTCTTTCTGGACTATCAGGGATGGACTGTCCATCTATGTCATCTCTCTTTATCTCACTTTGCCCCAACTCAACACAAATTTGCCTAACAGTTTTCCAAACAGCCTCTTCTAATTATATGCTTATGTAATCTATAGCCGTAAAAAATGTCTCGCCTTTCGCAGTGTTGAGAAAGAAATTGTGAGATAGAAAGAGCTCAGAACCCAGGGTCAGAGGAGTTGAATTTAAGTTGATAACTTCCTCTAGAAAATCTAGATGTTAGGTTTTATATACTTACTTCTTAGGGTGATTCAGGAAGTCAAATAAAATCATGAAACTGCATTTATACTATGATACTCTACCAGTATTATTTGAAATAATATTCCTGTTGTCTGATGAAGGAAAATAAAGCATTAAAGATATTTTGGGTTGAATATCCCTTTTTTTGATCAAGAATTCCATAAAAAAAAGGCAAATGTATCAATTATATACATTAATATATATATCTATACGTATATACTTACGCATATATGTATATAGAGAGATTCTTTTAAGCATGTATTTAACAAGAATATATAAAGTGGTGTGTGCTTATTCTATATAAGGTTATAAACCCAAGCACATGTAAAAAAATTATTTAGTAAACATTACCTCTGTCAGACCCACATTGCGAAGGTATGTCCCAAATCCTGAAAATGGTTGTGATATTGCCTTACCCAAATTCTTCAGAAATATAATAGTTAGAGGAATCCCCAATAAACTATAGAAGACACAGAACATCTGGCCCATAGGAGTTCTGGGAGCAATTACCCCATAACCTGGTGGATGATAAAAGACAAATTTAATATCTGCTCAACATTACTACTCCTTGGAACATGCACTTTTGATGTATTTTTGTTGTTGGTGTTTTATTATGAGAGTCCCAGCCACACACACATTTTTTAAGAGAAAACATATAATCCAGTCATTTTACATTCAAGAATTTCTTGTAAGAAAATCATCAGAAAAGTGAGAAGTATGTAAGATGATCACTAAAGCAGTATTTGAGTAAAAAATTAGAACATAAATATTTCTAAGCATTAGAAAAGATATGCTGAGTAAAATGGCCCAATAAAATTCTTTGCAATCTTCAAGGAGTGCAAGTATATTCAATGATATGAAAAATTTATTATATATTTCTGAGTAAAAATATATTTTTTGTGGATTTCACTATAGCCATTTATGACACATATTTATGGGATAAAGAAAAGAAAAATAAGAAATTTGCTACTTTGTGTACAGACTTGAATAAGCCAATCTCTGTTACTGAATCTAATTTTAATTTACATGTCAGTATTTGCTGTCTTATGCATAGCACGAAATTTAACAAAATATTATTTCTCTAAATTATGGATTTGACGTTGCTTTTATGAAAAATATTCTACATACACACATAATTGCTGACCTAAACAATTTTGTCCCTTTTATGCGCAGGGCTCTTAAGTTTCATTTTTATTTTCATTGACATAAAAAGGAGAATAAGAATGCTATTAAACACACACACACACACACACACACACACACACACACACACACACATGGGGAGAATGCTATACCAAAGTTTCAGTTTTTCATGGAGCTTACACAAAGCTTCCTTGGCTACCTGTGATAATATTTTAAACAGTCTGGCAATGTCAAGCCATTATAAGTGAGAAGTTTATGCCCATTTTAACTCATGCCTGAAGACAAATGAATTAGTTTGCCTTGACCCACATTTTTAAAAATCATTTGTTTAAAATAATTTGTTTTAAGAATAAAGGCCAAGCCAGTTTGACTCAGTGGATAGAACATCAGCCTGCCAACTAAAGGGTCCCAGGTTTGATTCCCATCAGGGGCACATGCCCGAGTTGCAGGCTCGATCCCCAGGAAGGAGCATGCAGGAGGCAGCCAATCAATGATTCTCTCTCATCATTGATGCTTCTATCTCTCTCTCCTTCTCCCTTCCTCTATGAAATCAATTTAAAAATGTTAAAAAAGAATAAAGGCAGCCTGGCTGGCCTTGCTCAGTAGTTGAGTATTGACTTACGAATCAGGAAGTCACAGTTGGATTCTCAGTCAGGGCACATGCCCAAGTTGCAGGCTCAATCCCCACAAGGGGTCATGCAGGAGGCAGCCAATCAATGATTCTCTCTCATCATTGATGTTTCTCTCTCTCTCTCTCTCCGTTCCTCTATGAAATCAATAAAAATATATTTTTAAAAAAAGAATAAAGGCAGCATGGCTGGCCTAGCTGGCCTCTCACAGTGGTTGAGCACTGACTTATGAACCAGGAAGCCACAGTTGGATTCCCAGTCACAGCACATGCCTGGGCTTGCAGGCTCCATCCCAAGTGTGGGGCATATAGGAGGCAGCTGATCAATGATTCTCTCTCATCATTGATGTTTCTATCTCTCTCTCCCTTCCCTTCTTCTCTGAAATCAATAAAAATATATTTTAAAGAAACAACAACAAAGAATAAAGGCAGAGATCCAAGATGAGGATGGAGTAGGTGGAAGGACTCACCTCTTAAAGGGCCAATGAACAAAATTTTGTTCCCAGCAACTCACCCTAGGTTCTGCTGGAGGGAGGTGGAGCAGGCTAGAGTCACGTGAGGAGTGTCTGGGGTTTGTGGCTCTGGGGAGAGAGCTGAAAGGACATCTGCCAGGATCTCTGTGCTGAGTCATTCTCCCAAACTGCAGATGCCATCTTTCTTAGGTAGAGCACTCCCCTCTGTGTGGCCTCAGTCTTGTGGGAGAGAATAGCCCCACCCTTGGGACTCTCTCTTGCCCCACCCTGTGTAGCTTATGTCCTGCTAAGGCTCTTTCAGTGACTGAGCCTAACTGGCAGCTGGCAGAAAGAGACAGGCAGAGGCAGATCTCGGGGTGCCTTAGAACTATTGTTGACCTGCTCTTGGGCCCCATGCTTATAAAAGCAAACTTTGGTGAGCAGCTTGGTCCTTCCAGCACATATAGAGGCCACACTAAGGCAGCGCAAACTGTTGATTGCTTGGAGCTCCAAAAAGGTTGCCCAGAGCCAAGTCACAGGCAACGTCTGACATGGGCCTGCACTAGAGTCCCTCACAAGAGGCCCAGAACCAACACAGCCAATGGCCAGCTTCAGACAACAAAATGATATATCTGATAAGGTTTACTATCTAAATTTATAAAGAACTCATACAACTCAACACCAAAAACACACAAACCATCTAGTTAAAAAATGGGTAAAGGACCGGAATAGACACTTCTCCAAAGAGGACATACAGATGGCCAATAGACATTTGTAAAGATTCTTAACTTCAGTAATCATCAGAGAAATGCACATTAAAACCACAATGAGATATCACCTCACACCTGTCAGAATGGCTATCATCAATAAATTAATAAATAACAATTGTTTGCAAGGATGTGGAGAAAAGGGAGCCCTTGTGCACTATCGGTGGGAATGCAGACTGGTGCTCCCACTGTGGAAAGCAGTATAGAGTTATCTCAAATAATTAAAAATGGAACTGCCTTATGACTCAGTGATTCTACATCTGGGAATGTATGCAAGAAACCCAAAACACTAATTCAAAATAATGTATGCACTCCTATGTTCATTGCAGCATTATTTACAAGTAGAAGCCCATTGCAGGAAGATTCCTGCAAGAATAGGGCTTCCTGAGCTGGCGGGCTTCCCTCCCATTTCTGCTGCCTTGCTTCCTCCTTTCTCTGCTGCTTGGCTCCCTTCTGCAGCACTTGGCTTCCTTCTAGGCTGTCTTCAGTCTTCACTCCGAGCCTGTGTATACAAATTAACTGCCACCTTGGCTGGGTTAATTTGCATATAGTTGCTCTGATTGGCTGGTGGGTGTGGCTTGGATGGTGGGCGTGGCTTAGGTGTCTTGGAGTGGTGGTTAATTTGCATATTACTCTTTTATTAGATTAGATAGCCAAGATTTGGAAACAGCCCAAGTGTTCACCAGTAGATGAGTGGATAAAAAAGCTTTAGTATATTTACAAAATGGACTACTACTCAAGAGTTAAAATGAAGGAAATCTTGGGTTTATAACCTTATATAGCATAAGCACACACCACTTTGGGACAGCGTGAATGGACCTAGAGAACATTATGTTAAGTGAAATAAGATAGCCAGAGAAAAACAAATACCATATGATCTCACTCCTATTTGGAACCTAATGAGCAACATGAGCTAATAAGCCAAATAGTGACAGACTCAGAGATAGAGAGCAGGCTGATAGCTCTCAGGGGTGGGAGGCTGGATGGGGCAGTGAAGGGACTGAGCAAAAAAAAAACAACCTCTCATGGACATGGACAACAGTGTGGTGATTACTGGGGGGAGGTTCGGTAGGGAGAGGTGGAGAAGGGAATCCTATATAATAAAAGGGTAATATGCAAATTGACCCTAACAGCAGAACGATTGGGAATGACTGGTCACTATGACACACACTGACCACCAGGAGCAGATGCTTAATGCAGGAGCTGCTCCTGGTGGTCAGTGCACTCCCACAGGGTGAGCTCTGCTCAGCCACAAGCCAGGCTGAAGGTTGCCAGTACAGCTATGGTGGTGGGAGCCTCTCTCGCCTCCTCAGCGGCACTAAGGATGTCTGACTGCAGCTTAGACCTGCTCCCCGCTGGCAAGTGGACACCCCCAGAGGGCTCCCGGGCTGCTAGAGAGATGTCTGACTGCCTGCTTAGGCCCAATTCCCGGGGCCTAAGCCAGCAAGTGGACATCCCCTGAGGGTTCCCAGACTACGAGAGGGCACAGGCCGGGCTGAGGGACCCCCCCAAGTGCACAAAGTTTTGTGCACCAGGCCTCTAGTAGGAGTATAAATAGTAATAGGCAGAGGCTTGACTCGGGGTGGTGAACACACAATACCATATACAGGTGATGTGTTGTAGAATTGTGCATCTGAAACCAGTATACTTTTGTTAACTAGTGTCACCTCAATAAATTCAATAAAAAGGGGAAAAAAATAAAGGCAAAAAGTAGGCTTATTGAATCTTTTCAGAACTGCAAAGTAGGACTGCCTTCATTCTTCAGGCAAGCTGGTACATTGATTCTATCTCAATATAAAAATATCAGAGCATTGAAATGATAGGGAATGGCCAAATGATTTCAACTCCCTTAATTCCTTATTTAACAGAGCCATTGAATGCTATAGAGCTGCTTGAAGCTAAGAGGCTTCATCTGCTATGGCCCCAGAGCTGGAGTGGCTCACTGGCCTTGGGGATCTGATGACAAAATGCACGCCCATCATTCAACTGGGCCTCTGTGAGCAGGCCATGCCTCAAGGTAAGAGGGATGTTCAGACCCCTGATGTTATTCCATGGGCAGAACCCATGGGTCATATGATATCCAATACCAGTACTCTGACCTCATTCAGCCCTATGAAATTCAATGTTCTCCTAATTCCTTTATTGAACTATGATAAGCAAGTGAGAATGATTTCTGAACAAATACAACCATTCTGCTGGGAGCTGGCAGGCATGTAACACTCTCTATAACTGTGAATATGCATCCTTTTTTAGTAAGGGAAAATAGATTTGAGCATGCCATCCTTGAGAATAAGTCATCACTTATTAACCTTCTCTGCTCCCACAAAAAGGAAAACTCCATGGTGGTGCCAATGGTCTCTGGCAGTCTGAAGTGGTATTTTCCAGGAGTCTCCTGAGGGTCTTTGGCCACAGCTATTTTAAGCTATGCTTATCTAAACTAATAAAAGCAAAATATTAAAATTAACCATTTCTCCGAGATGGGTAAGCCATGCCCACCAGCCAATCAGAGCGGCTGTATGCAAATTAGCCCAGCCAACATGGAGGCTGCCACTCACGGACCTGAGTAAACGGCCGTTTCCATTGCAGCAGGAGCGAAAGTGAAGCTGCGCCCGTTCAGCTCAGCTCCGCTTAAACTGCCTCTAGCGAAACACACCTTTGAAACAATGTAACAATCATAGAATCCCCAGGAGCTGAAGGAAAGAGCAGCCCAAGCCTCACCAGTAAAAGTAACAATTGTTTCATTACAGGCGCTGCGAGGTGAAGCAGAGGAGGCTTCGTTAGTTAGAAGGCTGCCTTAAAGGAACAGCGTATCAATTATAGAAGATAACCCCAAGCCTTAAAGGAACAGCATCAATTATAGGAGAGAAACCGCAGAACCTGCATCCAGCCAGCCTTGCTGGGACGTTGGGTCAATGGGAGCTGTGGGCAGCTTTAAAGCCCCTCACCCAGGCTGGTCAGGCACACCAGCAGGTGGACATCCCCCGAGGGGTCCCAGACTGCAAGAGGGCACAGGCGGGGCTGAGGGATCTCCCGAGTGCACAGCGCGGCTGCAGGGTGGGAGAGCGCAGGACCCAGGACCCATGAGTGGGAAACAGGCGGCAGGGTTGGAGGGCACCGGGAAGCGGGTAAGAGGCGACAGGGTCAGCATCCTGATTGGTGGGCTTCCCAGGCCCTTTGCAGAGCATCGGGGAGTGGGTAGGAGGTGGCAGGAGGTCGGCAGCCTGCTTGGTGGGCTTCCCAGGCCCTTTGCAGAGCATCGGGGAGCGGGTAGTAGGTGGCAGGGGGTCGG